>BLYE01000040.1:0-253797 GCA_016586335.1 Nitzschia putrida | reverse complement strand
GGTGTGGATGATATTGTTGACATTGTGGTCGCTGCTTTCACCTGTTCTTCTACTACTACATTATCCTACCAACACCAATCCCCTGCCTCCTCATCTTTTTTTGAAGATGAGGGTTGAACCAGGGACGTTTTCCAATGGTGCGTGTGGATGCTATTGGGGACATTGCGGTCGCTGCTTTCACCTGTTCTTCTACTTCTACATTATCCTACCAACACCAATCGCCTGCCCCCTCATCTTTCTTTGAAGATGAGGGTTGAACCAGGACGTTTTCCAATGGTGTGGATGCTATTGTTGACATTGCAGTCGCTGCTTTCGCCTGTTCTTCTACTACTACATTATCCTACCAACACCAATCCCCTGCCCTCTCATCTTTCTTTGAAGATGAGGGTTGAACCAGGGACGTTTTCCAATGGTGCGGATGCTGTTGTTGACATTGCAGTCGCTGCTTTCGCCTGTTCTTCTACTTACTACATTATCCTACCAACACCAATCCCCTGCCCCTCATCTTTCTTTGAAGATGAGGGTTGAACCAGGGACGTTTTTTTTCCAATGGTGTGGATGCTATTGGGACATTGCGGTCTGCTCTTTCACCTGTTCTTCTACTACTACATTATCCTACCAACACCAATCCTGCCCCTCATCTTTCTTTGATGAGGGTTGAACCAGGGACGTTTTCCAATGGTGTGGATGATATTGTTGACATTGTGGTCGCTGCTTTCACCTGTTCTTCTACTACTACATTATCCTACCAACACCAATCCCCTGCCTCCTCATCTTTTTTTGAAGATGAGGGTTGAACCAGGGACGTTTTCCAATGGTGCGTGTGGATGCTATTGGGGACATTGCGGTCGCTGCTTTCACCTGTTCTTCTACTTCTACATTATCCTACCAACACCAATCCTGCCCCCTCATCTTTCTTTGAAGATGAGGGTTGAACCAGGGACGTTTTCCAATGGTGTGGATGCTATTGTTGACATTGCAGTCGCTGCTTTCGCCTGTTCTTCTACTACTACATTATCCTACCAACACCAATCCCCTGCCCTCTCATCTTTCTTTGAAGATGAGGGTTGAACCAGGGACGTTTTCCATTTCCAATGGTGCGGATGCTGTTGTTGACATTGCAGTCGCTGCTTTCGCCTGTTCTTCTACTTCTACATTATCCTACCAACACCAATCCCCTGCCCCCTCATCTTTCTTTGAAGATGAGGGTTGAACCAGGGACGTTTTTTCCAATGGTGTGGATGCTATTGTGACATTGCAGTCGCTGCTTTCGCCTGTTCTTCTACTACTACATTATCCTACCAACACCAATCCCCTGCCCTCTCATCTTTCTTTGAAGATGAGGGTTGAACCAGGGATGTTTTCCATTTCCAATGGTGTGGACGCTATTGTGGACATTGCGGTCGTGCTACATCATCAATCATCATACTACCAACACCAATCCCCTGCCCCCGCATCCTTCTTTGAAGATAAGGGTGGAAGCAGGGACGTTTTCCAATGATGCTAGTACTACTATTGACATTGCCATCACCCCATCACTGCTGTCGTCACTAGTTCTACTGCTACTACATCGTCAAATTACCAACAACACCAATCCCATCAAGAATACTACGTACTATAGCAGAACACTACTACCAGCAACATATATGATCTAGGAGAAACTACCACCAACGCCAATCCCCTGCCCCCTCATCATTCGTTGCAGATGAGGGTTGAACCAGGGACGTTGTTCAGCACTGGTGGTGTGGAAGCCATTGTCGCTGTTCTTGCTGTTGTCACTACTATATCATGTTCCAGGAGACACTACCACCACCGTCAATCCCCTGCCCCCTCATCATTCTTTGCAGGAGAGGGTTGAACCAGGGACGTTGTTCAGCACTGGTGTGGGAGCCATTGACATTCAGTTCTGGTGTGGATGCTATTGACATTGACATTCTTGCTGCTTTCATTGGCACTACTATACTACATACCAAGGACAATCCCCTGCCCCCTCGTTGTTCTTTGAGTGTGAGGGTAGAACCAGGGGTGTCTTGGTGGATCATGCTATTGATGTTGCCGTTATGGCTATCACTGCTACTACTAAAAGCTACCTACACCATTCCCCCGCCCCTCAACATTCTTTGAAGACGATGGTGTCTGCTTTTCCAGGTTTTGATGTTGTTAGTACTGCTAGTAGTACTGATTGATGTTCTGTCACTAGTACAGGCGACAAGAAGAGAGTGGTGGGAACAATGTCATCATATTCCTAGGTTCAGTTCTTACCACTAATCAAAATCCCCCCTACAACCAACTGAAGAAATCTGTTGTTGCTGTTTCCCATGATGAACGCAATCTCCTGTGCTCCTGTACTAAAGAACAATTCAAACCAGCAGGGAAGTCCTCCACCACCATTGCCACCAAACAACAACAACAGTGGGGATGTTCTTGTAGTTGATCATGGTGTTGTCACAAACCAGTAGTAGTACAGTAGTATTATGATTTGTGATGTGCAAGAGGATGATGCCATCATCCCCTGGGACCCGGCTCTGTAGGTTTCTATTTTGAGTATATTATATGTACATGTACTTCGTATCTTAGTATGCCAAGAAGTAGCTAGTAGTAACGTACTCCCCTCTACTACATCTATGATGAAATCATACACATCCTGAAGAAGTGACACAGTGAAATAGTAAGGAATTTGCAAATGAATGAGCTACACAATCAAAAGAGCATGCCATAGTACTAGTATCCCATACTATCAAGCTAGGGTATGATATTCTACGACACTGAGTGTTCCTCCAAGATTACATCCTACTAAAGTAGTAGCATCCTTTTCTTGTTGCATTGACGTACTTCCAGACTTGCATCCTCGGTTGCTGAAGGGGCCAAATTTGTTTTTTAAGGCATGCACAAATGAAGATTTTCTTCGGATACTGGTCAATCGGTACCAACCAACATTCAGGATTGCAGGATTGCTGCTAATGCGTTTATACACACATATCGTGGAGCTGGGGTGAAACGATCACTCATGCTTGTTTTTAACAGTGGGAGAATGTATTGTGTCTTCTTCCTCTGTCCTGGTTCCACATCTTGTTGTTCTTCTTGCTGGTGTCCTCTCCTGATCCACTGTGCAAAAATTTCATTTTGCATTTGACCTTTCAAGGACTTCCAATGCAACATGTACTCTACAACTTGATCAACTTCTTTGTCACAACCATAGGTGGAGCTCATGAAAAAAAGACAAGCACAATTTGTTGACCGGTTGCCCATACCCCGAGGGCAAAGACAGAAACGGCGGTCCCCAAGGAAATTGAGGTATTCCTTGCACTTTCTTGTAGTGTCATCTCTGTTGAAATGCTTCTGGTGCTTAGTAAGCTTCTTGATTCCAGCAAGAGGATGACAACATTCTCCTAATAAGGATACAGACTCTTGTTTGGGGGCAGCCACGACAGTTATTCCAACAACCTCTTTGTTTGTTGTGTTAGTACTCATACTACTAGTGGAGGCTTTGAATGGAGTACTACCGTGCACCAGTAGTACATCTGGGGGGCGTAAAACGCCTACTTTTTACAAATTTACCCATAGCCCCATTAATGACTACCCTGCCTATAAATAAATGTGGGATATACGCCACGAACTCTCATAATCACTACACCTGATACAAATATATAACAATATTACCCAAACAGAACTACGACACCGAAACAATACTTATGTTTTGCATGCACCACTAATCAATTGCGTGTACCAATAAATAATGCCGTGACTGCTTCGATGGTTGCCTCAACGTATGGGTCAGGATTGTCACGGCATGTTTGTTTGCCTCAACAGAAAAACAATTGCATATACACGAGTTATACAAGACTCACCGAATCAACATTTGAGTGTTTGTATACAGGGAGTTGGCAGGTTTTATGTTCAACGAAACATTTTGCGCACGTATGTAATCCACATCAGTTCCTAGCGTAAGTGGAAAACATTTTGGGTCTTGTAATGAGTTGGCCCAACTCTTTTGTGTCGGCTGTACGAGCATTTTCGCATATAAAATAATTTTTCAACGGCACCCCGTACGCCGGGAGGGCTGCTGTATAGGTAGTAAACATGAAAAACTTCATGTAGTACTACTACCGGTCGCATCATGTCCCGGATCAAACTTCTTTGCGTGCACGAAGCACGCACCCGAAAAAAAAACAAAAACCACCTCGCGATAACAACGCAACAACACGGCACCGGTCGCAATTTTAACCATCCTGTTACCATGGCGAGGTCGAGAAAAGCAGCAATGCGACGAGGCAGAGAAAGTCGAATTAGACAAGAGCAAGGCAGAGAAAGGAGTTGGCAGAGGGTACAAGAAGAACAGAGGAGGAGGAGTGCATCGCAATTGCAACAACGGAGCAACGCAAGAATTTCCAATCTGAGTCGAGCAGCGGAGGACGAACAAACTGGTGGAGGCACTCTACGATCCCCTTCTGTTACTACTACACTACAACGGGGTGATGTGGAGGTGGTGCACGATGTTTCTCAGATTTCCCAAGCGGCTCGAGGAGATCCACAATCCCTATTGGGTGATGTGGAGGCGCAACATCTGGGGGGCGATAGTTTGTCTAAATTCATTCTACCCGCAATAAACATTTAGATTTTTGACTCAACAAGTAAGAAAATTTCAATGCAATTCAAAACGACTCGAATGACGCCAAACCTCACACACTTGTCTATCACCAAAACTATATGCAAAAACATTGTCCACTGTGACATACACCCGACAACTAATACATACTATTAAATGTCATTTGATTTAAATAACAAGATCGTCTTAGCATAATGGTTTGTTGGTTTGCCTCAATTGATTCTAATATAGAATCAGAATGAGTCAAATGCTCACAGTACATCACATCAATCATTGCGTTGTGCCAAACACAATACAACGAACTCATTTTGAATACGGCCTGCTAAGTTTGAATAGGACTGATGAGTTTTGACATGCATACATCCATTTACTAGTTTTTTGTGTCATTGTAAGGACTATTTTGCAATATCAATAACAAACGGTTTAAAGCTCTCTAATTTTGGAGAATTGCCACAGAAGATCACGGTCTGGCTCCACTGTTTCCTTTTTAGGGTTGGTCATTTCTTCAACCTTGAAATTGACTCTGTTGGTGAGTTTGCGATAGAGGTCTACAAACTGTTGATCTTCTTCAAACGTCAGACTCACTTGCTTTGCCAAGTAGTTGTAGTAGTCGGTAGCTTCACTGTTCCATCCTTTGTTTTGGGCATTGCGACAGTCACCTTTGCTGGTGAACTCTTTCATTGTTTTCAAGATCTTCCTTCGCTTTTGTTCCGGAGTTTTACTACTACTAGTAGGTGCACTACCACTTGGTTCTTGTTCTTCATCATCTTCTTCACCCCCAGCACTCTTGCGACTGTTCATGTCGGGGATAATGCCAGCCAGCAGTGCCACTCGAGTCATACTTTTCTTGGCTTTTTTGGTGACTTTTTTTGAAGGTGTAATCATAGTACCCTGGTTGGCGCTGGCTGCTGTTGCATTTCTTCTTTGCTCTTCCACTTCCATTTCTCGCTTAACAGCTAGTAACTTTTCCACGGCGACAGCGTGCTTCTTCAATACAACGTCTGGGATGTTTTTGCCAACATCTTCAAGCATTTTGTCACAAAGGCGCTGAGCCTTCTTGTACAATGCTCGATCACCATCATGTGGTACAAGAGTCCAGTCCCCTGAACGGGCGATTTCTTTGTTGTTTGTACTAGCAGCAGTACTTCCAACAGCAGAAGAAACACGACTTCCTTCTTCCTCATCGTCCTCTTCTTCATGATCATCCTCATCATCTTTGTCATCATCCTCCTCATCACTGTCCCCACCTTGTCTGGTGGCAGAGTGGTGGTGGATTACACCGATGCCATTACCAACATCTTCTTCTTCATCTTGGTCTTGTAGTAGTAGCAACCTCCGTCCTTCAATTCCTTGAATTGGCTTCTCTACGTAGTGAAAATTTGGTAGTGCCTCGTCAAGGATGCTGCGGCGCTTCCTTCGAAGAACACCTCCAGGTGTATTTCGTCGCTCTAGCTCCAACTCATATTGTGTTTCAAATGAGTCACTGCACCTGGCACTGGCCAACCAGGCATGATAGTTGTTCTTCAAGATCATAAGGGCAAAAGCCTCAGTAGACTCATTGCCAAACTGTTCATGATCGTTCTCCAAGCTATACCTCCAGTGACGATCACCCACTGCCGACTTGAAAAAATTGTCAAAGAAGAGGTGGTATGCCTTGGGAAACTTCCAACGAAGCTCGAAGCACTCAAATGCTAACATATAGCAGTTATGTAGACTACATAGTTTACACAAATCTGAAAACAACAAGAAGGTGCAAAGAACAACAACTTTTGTTAGCAATGATAGTAATAGCAAAACCACGAAACAAAAACTTACAAGCAAATCTACTTTGCATGACAGTATAGACAGCACTCCGTTTGAGAGACAGAGCTTCCTGTTGAATTCGCTGTGCACAGGCATGGTCCCACATGGACTGTATGTACAGCGATCGAGACATTTCATCTTGATACTCCTTTATACCCTGAAACTTACTAGGGCAAGAGCTCTCAGCATAATGATTGTAAATCTTTCCACCTACCCTCAAATCAATCCTAGGCTCGTATATAAACTTCACTCCTTGATACAATACCTCTTTTGTGTACTTTGTCATGACATCCATGTCATGCTTCAGTACATTAGCATCAACGTGCAGTCTCCTATTGCCATGACCCACCTCTACTTCCACATTCACAGTTTCAACAGGAGGATTTCTCTTTCTACTGCTAATACTGTTGTTACCACCAACAACAGAATTTGGGCTGGGAGTACATGGCGTAGTACCCACTGATGCTGCCGCCCCAGGGCTAGCAGTGCCAGCATTGCTTGCACCACTGCGGTTACTGGAGCTCCTCCTACTACCTGCAACGGAACCACCAGATGCTCGAGCCATCTTTTTGGCAGATCAGGGTAATGCTTGTTCAATTGCTAGTAGTACTAGGGGTGGTGCATCCAAATTTGTGTGGCAGAAGTAGGAGAACCTACGTAACTGGCAAATGCAGCAGAGGGAAAATTCTGGCGCGCGCCAGATATTTCTTGGTTGGGGTTCTGAATTCAATAGCCGGGTGTGTTGAGTCGAAAATTTGACTCAGCGTACGGTACACCAATCAAAGACTAACACGACAACAAACCAAACATCAAGAACATGACCACCACCAAGAACAACAAGAAACCTCAATGGAAGAGGTACAAAAGAAAGGGTGATCCATTGGATTACCGTAATTACCACTTATCGCCATTGTTTGGTAGTAAATGGCTCACAAAATTCCAACAAAAGGCCCTTGATGAACGTTTCCAAAAGAGCAAGTGCCTTTCATGCAAGCAAAACTTCGACAAGTGGATATGCTGCACCGAATGCGGACCTGCTCGTCTGCCTGCCGATGAAGGTCAACATGCAAAAGCCATGCAGAAAGAGAAGTCGGAAACACGGAAAAGGAAGATTGCAGACAATAAAACCAAGAAGGAAGTGAAAATGGGCAAACAGTCAACAATGGAGCAACATTTCTCGTCATCATGTAATAACAAAACAAAACAGACGACGAAGAACAAGAAGAAGGGCAACACATCATGACTAGTAATAGGCAATTACAACTACACCTAGAAGTATTGGTGGTGCTACTACTGTGATATCAACTTAGTACACTCATGATAGAATCTAGTAGCCCATGTTGATCTTGGGTACTCCACCACAACACGTTCCATCTCCTCCTCCTCAGGTCTCAGTTTTCTTGTAATCAAAGGAATGTCACACTTTGGGTAAGGTGTATTTCTCTCAAATCCTAGCGCCCCCTGTTGGATTGCAGATATAGGCACTTTCGTCAAAGCAGCATATCCACACATATACTCCTTTTTCCATTCATCACATAATAAGGAAGACGCAACAGATCCTCTCAAGAGAGGACGCCAGGCACACCCATGAACAAGAGCACTGGGTTCATTGTTTACATCTAGATAGAACAGTACACACTTGGCTGGTAGAAAATGAGCATTTCCTTCAGCATCCTCAAAATGGACAAACGCCCAATCGTACCAATTCCCAACTGTAGGGTAGTTCGGATCGGCCCGAAGATGATTTCCCTGATCATCTTTCACCTCAGTCCATATATGAAGCCCCCCAAGCTCATTCAGTTCCTCACTCTGTTCAGTGTTTATGACACCCCGAATGATCTGCCCTTGAATGTCCAAATGGTTTTCATCGTGAAAACATGTGCTCTTTATTCGTTTCCCATTCCGATTCATCTCGACCAGCGTATTGTTGATCACATCAATAAAGTACTGGGGCCTGTTCCTCGAAAAAAAGTAATTTCCAATGTTCTTCTCTCTTGTACTCGTCACTCCATTTGTACTGTCATTCTCCTGATTCACACTGTCGTCATCATCTTCATTACTACACTCATCTGACAATGAGATGAATTGGTGCCATTTGTTGATCCAAGAAGAATGTTGTTCTCGTGCAGTTGGGTGTTGTAGCACAAGTTCTTCCTGATATAATATGTATTCCCGTGCTTTTGATAAAAGCAGGTAATCCGATACACGAGATGCCGTTTGAAAGCTGAAAACTTGAATGTCTCTGTTTTTCTGGGCTGTCCTCGAAGCCTTCTTGGCCCAAAATCTTAGGCCCCGTTCACAACTCCCAGCTTCATATTGAGAAGGATCACCAAAAAATGGAACTGTGGCGCATGTTTGGTAGTGACAATGGAACTTGCATGTTCCCATGTCCATAGTGTTGTCTCCCCTGTATATAAAGCGGTCCACCATAGCCAAATACTGCTCAATACCTCTTTCAATTGTTTGAATATCTTTTCGGTATTCCAATGGAATTGAGTCACTGTAGTGGAGAAAAGCATGATGAAGCAGGCTCAACTCAAGAACATACAACACAGAGTCAACATCGGACAGAATTGCAGCAGACGAAGGAGGCTTCCTTGTCTTTTCCCGACGATGTTTTTCAATATAATACTTGCCACTGCTGGTGCCTCTCGATAAACTGAGGACCTTTAAAGATTCAGCTCGCACCAGAAGAGGTTCCTGTGGAGCGTTGCCCTTCTTTGCAGTATATTCGATGATGTCTTCATGTTCGCAGTTGCGGTGTTTCTTGTGTTCTTTTGAAGAAGCATGCTTCCGTTTTCTACCATCTCTGGTGCCACTACCATGGTTTTTCCTTTGTGTTGTATTGTTCCCTGTAGTGCTGTTGGTTTGGTTGGTTTCAACAACGCTGTACAATGAAAGCAATGCATTGCCTGGCGGTAGTGATGTGTTGGAAGCATCGAAACAAGAAAGTTGATCCACCAAAGCCCCCAACCCGCATTCATCAAACCAAGTGGCTCTTCGATGGAGTCGATTTCACTATGGGGTACAAAAGAGTACAGACCACATATGTCATCTTGTTCCACCATTGTCTCTTCATCCTGTTCCAAGAAAATCTCAACTCCAACGTCAGGATAGTCCTCTTCAGCTACTAATCCTTCGAAGACTTCCCAGCATTCCCTTAACAGGTAGTGTATTTGCAGTGCATCCATCTCTACTCTGAGTATCTCGCCCAGGTCATGTAACGTCAAGTGTAGGGATACAAACCTGAAACACTCCTCCGTTGCTTTGTACTGCATTTTCTTCTTTTGGTTCTTGCCTTTGTCACGTAGAAATGGCAACATAGACGTTGATGGGAAAAGGTGGTGAAGTGGTTGCCCCATCATACCCACAGGCCGTGATTCAAGTTTGTCCTTATCCTCTGGCGTGAAATGGAAGGTCATGTATTTCCTTTGCGACTCTTCTATGAAATTCTTGTAAGATTGGGTTCGTATCTGATCATTCATCCTCAGCATCGTGACAAGAGCAAACAATACTCCGACCTTCTCGCCTGATGTCAACAGTGTCAAGTCAGTAAAACCAGGACGATAAAAGCCTCTCGGGAATGTACTCCTGACACTGCTCCTGGTATTAGAAAATAGTGCTGCGATTGCTTTCTCAATGGTCCCACCCTTCTTGTCTGTTGAACCAACAATGCCGTATGCCACCTGTGCAATGTTGAGGATCAATCCTCCCTCATTGAAATGCATGGAATCGTTCAGTGTAGCTGCATATATGCCGCTATGGTTGGAGCCAAAACACACACCATGGAAGGCATTGTTGATTGGATAAATCCCGAGAACAAATTCCAGTATCTTTTTAGCAAGATCAACACGTCTTGTCAGAACTACATGTTGCTTTTCGATTTCTTCATCCAACGTGTTCTTATTCTTGATTCTCATCGAAAGAACTGAGCGGACTCTCTCTACCATCTTAGAGACAGGAGTGGGTCGCAGCATGTATCAGTTGCTGGATTAGTGTCATAGAGATTGGTTTACAACCTTTGCGATGCCCTCCGATGTCGCTGTTGCCACTACAGCTGAGCTGAGAACACATGCAATTTCTGTGAAGGCGAATAGCTGGGCCTCTGCCAGCAGGTTTTCTTGCGACAGCATAGAGTATCTTGGCTCTCCTGGTCACCCACAATGAAGGCTATTGGGAAGACGGACTGCAACAAACCGTTTTATCCCACCAAGGTTCACTTCGATGATAGGAGGTTTTTTCTGGAGTTGGATCAATTCATCAAGTACCATGGCAGACAGGCATTCATGATACCCTTTCAGTTTGCCTTGGGCTGATTTGGATTCTGGTGTCCTCTCTGTATCTGGTGGTATGAAGCCAACATGCCTCCAAGCATCTGCTTTCCGTCGTACATCTCTTCGGAGTAAAGGTGTAGTGAACATCAAAGGTTCCAAAGGATACCTTTGCATGACATCAGTACCTGTTTTGTCCACATAGAATATGAGAGGCATTAACAGCTGTTGCATGTTTTCACAGCCATCCGCAGTTTGTTTTCTATCCACTGCCAATTCAGTGTAGGTAGACCGATACCACTCCCCTGCACAGACCTCCAACAAATCGTCATCCGGTGTTTTCATGTACATATTGAACCGTTCTGAGACTGTCGGGTTTGCACATAAGTTCTTGATATCATTGAAGTATTTCGATGATAGGAGATCTTTCAACTGTTTCAAGGAAGTTGAACCTAGCAATCTGTATGTCATACCCTACAGAAGTATGCACTGTACAAGGCATGAGCTGTGGAGTTTTTGATAATACCACGTAGTTTCCTGAGAAGTCTTTCGCGGCTGGGAAGTTGAATCTACCTTCAATGTCCCTTTTTTGGCTGTGTCTCTTCAAAATGCCTATGATTTCATCGTAGACATAAAGTGGTGTGCTACCTCCTGACAGAGGGAAAGCAAATCCAAAGCAGCCACATTGATTTGCTGAAACCCCTCTTCATCTAGTACTGCTGTGTATCGAGTTCTCTCGGTGGTCGTACAGGTTTGGTCTTCTTGAACTGGATTAGCGAGCTGCTGATCATCAAGTTCGTCTAGTCCCTCCTGGTCCTCTTCCTCATCCTCTTCGGTAGAAATGACATAGTAGTGGTCATCTTGAACCTCCTGGTTTATATCTTGCACATCGCCACCGTAGACGTCCCTGTGTCAACCCTCGTTGCATGTTGATGTTGAGGGGTCAGGGGATTGCTGGTGAACGTCCCTGTGTCAACCTTGTTGCAGCATGTGGATCATGTTGAGGGGTCAGGGGATTGGAAACGGTGCTGATACTGCCTTCATGTTCTTCAAAATGCTCTCTTGCCGCCTCTGACAACTTCTGGGCTCTTGCAATCTTCTGACGACCATTGTTTCGAGTACCTTGAAACATTGTGTGAGTGCGGCCACAACAAAATTATGGTATTTTTGGCTGCAAAACCTACAGATCCGGGTTAGTTGGAATGTATGCGTGAATCAATACACCAATCACATCCATCAGAAACAGTACATTTGCATATTAGTAGTAGTATCCTATATACGCAACATACACTGATCAACTTTATTCTTTCTGCACGAACTGTTCCAACCATGGGAATGAGTAATTGAAGTTCGTGCCCTTGCCCCATGTTTCCTTTGGTTTCTGATCCACAAGTTTCTTCCACTCTCTTGCGTTTGATGCGTCGTCTAATATACCCGTCAAGGAACACCCTTCTTCATATCACATGTTGACAGATCGATGTCAAAAATCCCTCTCATTCCAATCTCCATGTACTCTTTTACATCTTGGTAGAACATGAATAAACCTTTGTCACAGACAATATAGTTAGGAGCATCCAAGTTCACAATGTCTTCCGGCTGGTAGTGGTAGCCTAGAAGCAATGGCCCAACAATCTGTACAACTCCCTCGAAATATTGATCGCTCTCTCCATACAACTTTGCAAATGTTTTGCGCTCAGACTCCAACCATCGCTGCATGGCAGCTACTGCATTCTTCTTCCACTCTGGGAGATTCTTTTCCACACCTGGGGGATATCGAGTACAGAAATTTTTGAGCCATGTACCCTCCGATGATGCAGGATTCCCTATCTGGTAGAGTTCAATGGGAATCAGGCCTAGAATCGAGAGCAGGGACATGAAATGGTCCATGATTCGGTCATGGTATTCTATGAATTTGCCAAGCCAGCCCTTCATTATCTCTCGAATGACGCGGTAGTGTTTCGCATCGGGTTTGAATGAGCTCTGGGCAACATACAAACGTACTCTTTTGATGAAATCACCCCATGGAAGTCTGCCGAATCTTGAAGTCTCCAATGGGGTCCCTTCACATGTGGTGGAAACTTTCGAATGGGATACACCTTCATATCCAAACCGAGACCCAGGGGGACTCCAGGGTATGTTTTCGTCATAGTCAGGGCCTTCCTTATTGTTGAACAGGTTCTTCAAACCGATGTTTGACACATTTTTGTAGCAATCAAGTAGATAACATGCAACATCAATTCCATCCAAATTGGGTTTGTTCTTCAAAAGTAGATGTGTGGCAATAGTAGCTGGTATGACCGAATTGGTGTCTTGAGACAATACAAAAGCAACAGCGACTGTAGAAGTGTAGTCGAGACCAAAAGCTTGAACAATTTGCAATGTCAACGCCAGATAGGGTTGCAGATGGCATTCGATTTGCATGTTGCCTGCAACAACGCCATAATTCCAGCCAGTTATAACATGAGCAATAGAGCGGATCCTTGGTGGCCTCAAGGAACTCGGAGTGAAGAATCTCTGACTATTGAGGGACTTGGTAGCATATGTATCTTGGAAAACAACCAACGAATCCTCTTGTTCCTGAAGACGACGCATGTGGGTCTCAGTAGACTTTTGGCTGAACATGCCTTGGAATAAACGATAACAATCATCCTCTTCAGCGTCAATTGGCATGCCACAGAGAGTCTGGAATAAAGCCTCAGGTGGACACAACTGCGATCCCCAAACAACTGGTTCGTAGCCTTCGTTCGTACCATTGCTACCATCCACATGCGGCAGTAACCACGTAGACTCGTTTGCGTTGTATAGAGCAGCACGTGTTGTCTCGACCCGGTTGCCAAGTCCCAACTCTTTGGCAAATAGTGATTTTCGGGCTTTGTCTCTGTAGACTTCCTTGCCGTAGTGTTTCTCAGTGAAATCCACAAAGAGGGTGATTTGGGAGAAGACAGACCGGCCCACTCGACCCTTGGTATGTTCTAAGCGGTTTGGACAAACTAGACCAAGTGCACTTGCCCCACGACTCTGGCACAAGTGGGAAGCATACCCAAGGTCTTTGGAGACTTTCTGTCTTGGCACACCAAGGACTGTTCCTTTTCTAGGGAGCGGATGGCCATTCTTGTCCACCAATAGACCCAATTGAAGCTTCGTGATGTGCCAGGGTAATCCCCGAACGAGTGAGTCATTACCCTTGGGAAAGTTCCGAACAACAAATTTTCCATCCCGATGAATGGCACCCAGACCCAGACAAGTAATCCCTATCTCCAACCGCCGTTGGGGGTATTTGCCGAAGAACACATCCATCTCTGTACAGAAAGAATGGAAGTTCTTTTGGTAATGCAGAACATTCTCAAGACTCGAAGCCCAGCCAATCTGGAAATCATCCTGGGCAATCACATACATGTGACATGTATGAGACAAGAGCCTCTCTTCAGCGTTTTCAGGCCTGGGAGTTCTCTTGATGGTATCTGATGGAGATGATGGGTTGCAATTGTCGAATGGTATCTCGTATACCATCACAACATTTCTGGTACACCTGGTTGTGCAGTCACGGCCGTGTTCAAGCATAACATTCCAGTCAAGAACCGTGCCTTCCAAAGAAAAAACGCCTTCCCCATGTTGCATTGGCACTCCGCGATACTGGTTCTTACGTTCTTCCCTGTATGAAGGTGGATCAGACATAGATGCAGTGGTGCATGATATTGTTGGTGCAGCCCTTTGTAGTGGTACTGAAGACTCATCACTACTAGCAGCAACTTTCCTTTTCTTCCTTTCTGCTTTCTTTGATACACCACCGTGTGGTGGGAGAATCGACAGCTCGTCATCATCATTTTGTCTGCCTGTTGTTGTTGGAGACGATGTTTCAGAAGGCTCAGTTGTATCAACACAATGCACTTCGTCGACGGTTCCTCTGCCTGGGTCAACCACTGTTTTATCAACATGCTCATCTTCAGTTAGAGAGAGGATTTCACTCTCTTTTAAAAGATCAAATGGAAGAGGAGTAGTGTCAACCGTATTCAGGTCAATAGTCACTCTATCGGCAACATCCTCATCTTTTCTCGCTGAATCTGCAACACTATCACCTTCCGCACCCTCCAGTTGTTTCTTCCTTCTAGGGGAACGTCGGAGGGGCAGTTGGACTTTCCGTTTCTTTGTAGAATGGGACGTCTTCTGCTTTCGGCTTCGTTTGTTGTTGCTACCAGCGGCAGTTGTGGTGGTGGTGGTGGGAGAAACAGTAACAACACCTGTTGCACGTTGAATCGTCCCAGGTTCAACCCTCGCCGTCTCTGGAGAATGGCGAGGGGGCAGGGGATTGGTGATGTTGTTGGGATCGTCGGTGACAGCAATGGCTGCAGCATCATCATCAACAACACCTGTTGCACGTTGAATCGTCCCAGGTTCAACCCTCGCCGTCTCTGGAGAATGGCGAGGGGGCAGGGGATTGGTGATGTTGTTGGGATCGTCGGTGACAGCAATGGCTGCAGCATCATCATCAACAACACCTGTTGCATGTTGAATCGTCCCAGGTTCAACCCTCGCCGTCTCTGGAGAATGGCGAGGGGGCAGGGGATTGGTGATGTTGTTGGGATTGTCGGTGACAGCAATGGCTGCAGCATCATCATCAACAACACCTGTTGCACGTTGAATCGTCCCAGGTTCAACCCTCGCCGTCTCTGGAGAATGGCGAGGGGGCAGGGGATTGGTGATGTTGTTGGGATCGTCGGTGACAGCAGTCATAGTGGTGGTGGGAGAAACATCGGTGGCAATATCATCGATACCTGTGGAACATGGTGGAGAATATGAACAGAGATTAGCAACAAACAGTAACAAACCAACTAAACAGTGGTAGTATAATTATCTCTTACTCGTTCTTGTATGTTCACGTTCTTTCCTCCTCTGAGCCCGAGCAATCTTTCGTTCATTGGAAGAGGTGTATACAATGTTCTGTATCCCCTTTCTCTCTCCTGTTTCTTTGTTCACGTGCCAGGAATACTCCCCCAATCTCGGAACTTTCTTGTCAGGGTCGCGTGATTTGACTCGTCGATGTGCATTATAATAGTAGTCATCCTCATAATAACTTTCATCGCTTGTCCAGAGAGATCCACTGCTGGTGCTGTCTCCGGAAGAGGGAGGGGGCAGTTCCACTGGTTTTCCTTTGTTCCCCCCTTCTTCTTGTTTCTCTTCTTCTTCTTCGCTGGTTGACATGATGGTTGAGATGGTTCTGCAGCTCTCTTTGCTAACTCAGCTGCGCTTCTCTGCCATTTAACAGCCATTTGGGGTGTCAAAAATCCAATTGGAAGTCCATCCGGAATTGGTGATGGAATTGATCGACGAGGGGTCAGGGGATTGGTGTTTTTCTTGGCGACGCCTGTAGTTGTAGTTGTAGTAGTAGCTGTAGCTGTAGTAGTGGCAACATCTTCGGCAAGAACTTCAGCAACATCAGCAACGTCGGCAACAAACTCAACACCAGTGTGAGCCGTCCCTGTGTCTACCCTCGTCTTCGAAGATGATCGACGAGGGGTCAGGGGATTGGTGTTTTTCTTGGCGGTGCCTGTAGTTGTAGTTGTAGTTGTAGTTGTAGTTGTAGTAGTAGCTGTAGCTGTAGTAGTGGCAACATCTTCGGCAAGAACTTCAGCAACATCAGCAACGTCGGCAACAAACTCAACACCAGTGTGAGCCGTCCCTGTGTCTACCCTCGTCTTCGAAGATGATCGACGAGGGGGCAGGGGATTGGTGTTTTTCTTGGCGACGCCTGTAGTTGTAGTTGTAGTTTAGTAGTAGCTGTAGCTGTAGTAGTTGTAGTAGTGGCAACATCATCGGCGAGAGTGCTGGTTCACAGGGGGGGTCCATCGTTGAAGCAGAGAAGAACCAAGGGACGATGAGTTCCTTGCATCGGCCACTGGCCTTTGCTGTTGTTGTTGACGTTGTCTACCACGTGTCCATGACAATGGACGAGTTAACAGCCGGTTGGCTGATATTTTTTGTCGCTTCTCTGGCGACTTGTAGTGTCTCCGGCCTTTGCCCATGGTGGAGATGAATGTTTTCAGCAAGCAATTGCTTGTCGGTGCGGCGCAGGAATTGCATGGTCTGCTGCATCCGGGACTTTCTCTGGTTTTTGGGACGTGCCAGCTACAACAAACCTAAACAAACGATAGGCAGGTGCTTCTACATGAAACTATTTACAGTATGATTTACGTTCAACTGACATGGTGCGTATGATACTAGTCGAAAACTAAACCTGTTTGCGTCTCAGACTAATGTTTTACAAGAATGGCATGCTTTTTTGTCAAAAAGATACGCAAACTCCCTGGGGAAAATCGGACTCAGTACATATCGTACGATGGTCACAGTAGATGTGACCAATTCAATTAGCGCCTGCCAATCTTGTGAACACTTGCCAGACTACCATGTTATATACAGTTAACATTACAAATATTGAGTCTTTTCCGTTGTGCGCTGAGGCGATTTAGTTGACTTGTTGTGATTTTGGCATGTATTGAGTCAAATTCGACGTCCTTGATTGAATGTACGTACGTATAAAGTCAATACTAGTTTATATGTATGATACGTTCACGTCATTAATCAAATTTGAAAGTATGCGTTGCCAAATATAGGCCCTGGTTTTAAGTTTGCATTAATTCCAACTCATTGTGATTGCGTCGGATAATTATTTTTTAGGCGGTGCTCATGTTTTGAAAAACGCCTTTTTTTCGCCCCCCAGATGTATTCTACGCACCTTGTTGCATGGACAGGAATACCTCGACTTGGAATCCGTGGAAGAGATAGTCGACGAAGCCCTTTCCCGTGCAGCACATGCTATGAATGCCACTGTGACTCGTACTCTTGCTCATGCTAGTCCAGGCAGCCTTGTGTATCGTCGTGATATGTTTCTCAACGTTCCTCTAATTGCAGATTTGGAAAGTATACTACGTGATCATCGCCAACAGCTGGTCGACAAGAACTTGGCTCGTGCCAACAAAAAACGTATTCGTTATGACTACAACGTTAATCAGAAGGTTTGGCTCAAGCGTATTGGCGGATCCAAACTTGACACACCACTTCTGGGACCCTACGGCATCGTCCGAGTTCACACCAACGGAACACTCACTATTCGGACCAGTCCCAGCACACAAGAACGGGTGAGCATACGTCGTGTTATGCCACACCGATCTTAGGGTTATCACACCAGCGCGTGCAGTTACCTCCTGCAGGTTATTCGTGTACCTTTGCAGGTCCTCCTTCATTTACATTTCAATTCTATCTTTTCTTTCATGCGATTGTTTCGACTGAAGCCAATCCCAGATGGGGAGAGTGACGTATCTTGGGTCACGAATGACTCCAGTCCAGATAGTCGGATCTAGTAACCAGGTAAAGGTAAGCGGTAAACCGTACATCGCGATTGTAACCTACCCCTCTAGGATAGGTCAATCAGGCTCAAGACGTTTTGCGGTGGTACGGCAATGGGGATGTCTACTTATGGGTCAGAGTTGTCTACCCATAGTCTATCTAGAGTCTTATCGGATGTCTGACGTATGTATCAGCCATCAGCCATCATCATCGCCATCGCGTGAGAATTGAGAAATACTACCAGGTACTTAACCTTCGTAGAGCCCCTACGTCCCGTACAGTACAAGTACCATACTCGTCGTACAGGTACCGTCGTACTACATTACTACTGTACCGGTAGTAGTGGTGGTGGTGCTCATTGCTCATCAAAGGCAGACAACAATTATTATTCTTCAAAAAGGTATTTGCAGAGACCATACCATGGTGCAGTTTCCTCGCCGGCGGAAGTCCTCCGTTACAGCTTCTGGTAGCTCTCTCCCCCCCGACGAAGAATTCCAAGTCTCGACGAGTAGGAGTACTGATGACGGCAAAGAATACATATCAAAACCGAGAGCATTTTTGCCAAGCTTGAGATGCTGGGCAACAGGCATGTTGATGTCCGTTGGGATTATTGCTGTTGTCGTTGCTGTCCGTTGTGGCATCCTTCTTTCCCCCCAGCAGATCAACTCATACAGTGTCGCTGTCATCCGTTCGTTTGGTGCACTACAAGGCAATGATAGGAAAACGAAACCGCAAGTCTTCGATCACCACAATGATACATCACCTTGGTATTTCGACTACATACGTGAATGTACTCCTTGTAGTATCTCTGACCAACAAGAGCTAACCCATTTTGTTCCCAGTTTGATCATTCCTGGGGTTCAAAAGGCAGGTACCACTTTCACGATACGTATTCTTGGGGAACATCCGAATGTTTCCTTCTACAAGCAGGAGACACATGTATTGGACAACCGGACTTCAGACCGTGGTCAGAATGTTCTGAACCAATGTGCTGTTTGGTCAGATTATAAGAGAGTCCACAGCCAGTGTGCCAACTGTCAGGATCGTCAATTTTACGTTGATAAGACCGTAGAGTATCTCTTCCAGAGCCATGTGATCCCATCTCGGCTAGCCTGTGTGTTTCAGAAACCCAAGAAGATTCTTATCCTACTCCGCAATCCTACCGCCCGCGCATACTCAGATTATCAAATGTTTCTGCGCTTAAAACGACAGGGGTACACCGGGGAATCAAACGAGTTCCACGAGATAATCCAGTATGAAAGCGGTGCCATTGCAGATGCAGGTGTACTCCCTGGGAGCGCTCGTAAAGAAGGATTTGAAGCTTGGAAGAAATATTTCACTGGACTATGGGAAAGGCGTGCAAACGCAGTCAAGATAACTACGGAAAGAAACTTGCAGATGAACTTTACCACCCGCAACCAAGAGCTGGATTACCTTCGACCAACTTTTTTGAGCCGTGGCTTGTATGCCCTGCAAATATCTCATTGGATCGATATTTTGAGCGAACTATGGAGTATGCCACGTGAAACCTTAGTCAAAGAATATTTCCTCATTCTGGATAATGATGATATCAAAGCTGACACGCACCATACTACCTCCCAAATACTCAATTTCGTTGGTCTGAAACCTCACAAGTATGACTTGAAACGAATCCAAAATAGGGCCAAAATCAACAACTACAGACCTATCACGGCTCAGGAAAAAGAGTTTTTAGATGACTTTTATCGCCCATACAATGTTGAGCTTCACAACTTGTTGGCGCCATTTGGGTATGAGATTGGGTTTGCAAAACATGCTGCAGAGGATGCCATTCGCAACTAACATACCATTGGTAGTAAGTTTGGACGTAGTGCTACCTAACTTTCAGAACGTGTTACGTAGTCGACTCCTACTGTAACTACTATCCTAGGTTTATGGTACCAAATAATTGGAAGGACGGACATCATGACGGAAGTTTTAATGCTGGCCTCACAGTTGGCATCGTAGTACCTAGAGAAGGACATCTCGAGGCCGATAGAAAATTTGCAGTTTCTTGAAGGCAACGCACAATGGACGGGGATGAAACCAAAAACGTGGGTTGAACCCGGATATAGAGTCCTTTTCAGAATGCTGTGGCGAGTATTATCGCCACAATGATGTGGTGTAACCAACATTTCATCTACCGATACAACAACTACAGCATCGATTAAAGGATGATAATTTTTGACCCAACCTACCCATCCATCAACCCAGCAAGTTTCCAGAAATGTGACAGGACCATTTCCTCCGGGAATGTGACGAAAGAAGCCACTCCGAAAGACGGACCGGACGCACTTGGAAAGGAGGTCAAGATGGTACGGCGAAAAATTGGTATGATTCATATCACACGCCTTCACCTACAGGCCCCTCACATTGCATGAAACGCACTTCCTGGACGAATTCTATCGTCCCTACAGTGTCGACCTGCACAAACTGCTGGCCACGTTTGGGATTGAGATTGGGTTTGCAAAGGAAGCGATGCAACACTCCAGCTAGCTTCGATTCTAACAACAATGAAACGCACAAATCTATCTGTAGCCGTCACTTTCAGCAGTATACATTTTGATCGTGTAACATACTTACACTACAGCAAGTTTGACAATCATTATTTGGTTGGTCCTAGCTTATTTCTAGAAGACGAGAGAACTTCCCATGATTGCTCGGAATATTTATTTGAAGTCCAGGTTGTGAATGAATGATTTGGTTTGAATGGCCAATGTTTGTGGACCTAGATGAGCGTATACAGCGCGGACTCCACTCATCTTCAACTGCTCCTCCTCGAAATTGTTGAAAATTCGATCCAGAACGTCATCGACAGGGTTGTATTCTGGGCTAATAAGGTTCTCCTTTGGTAGTGGGAAATCTCGGGTGTCAAGTGCTGCACCACAACCGTTGGAAACCAACACAGCTCCCGATAGTACGCCTTCTATGACGCTACGAATGCTTCCATGCATACAGAAAGCGACAATGACTTTCGCTTGGGAAATCAGACCCTCTAAACCATCCCCAACTTCCCCGTAGACCCACTTCTTGACTTCACATTTCCGATTTTCACAATATTGCTCAATTTCTTGCTGCATCTCGAGGCTGTCTGAACCTGACTTAGGATTGATTTGCATGACGATCAAATCTCTTCGTTTGTCGTTGGTTGCTGGCCAAGCGCTAAATCTTTTTGTTCGAATGTATGGGGAGAGGATATGGGATTGTGGCAGTGCCACGGTACCCTTTACATTCGAAAGCCAGTAGTTGTGACTCAAGAATTCACACCCGTCATGAAATTTGGTTGATTGGCCATGGTATGCATCCGTTCCGATCAAATACAAGAACACCAAGACACCCCTAGATGCAATCTGACTTGGACAATCCCCATTCCCCCCTATTATGATCAAGATATCACCTACAGCGAGATCATCCTGAGATTTTGTCGCCAAGTGTCCCAACTCATCGTACCATTTTTTCCATGGTTTGACTTCACCAAATGACTCAGCTGCTATGTAGGTTCGAGAAGGCATCCAAGAGTGAAAGGCTAGGACCACCTGAATCATAGCTTCTACAGATTCATCCTCGTGGGGGACACCAGCCTCATGTGAAAGTGGCAGTTTTACCATCACTTTGGGGGCATGTTCATCAAACATGTCCAATGCATTCTTAACAGCTTCATCCATATTGAAATATTTGTAATTGGCAAGTCGTCCGACAAACGAAACATCCTTTTGTTCGGCGGCCATTGTTTGGTACTTGGCATACAAATTCTTGTTGCGGTGGTTTGGAACCGGGTAATAGGGCTCTCCGACATCTCCAGAGCGCTCCACTACCAGAACTGTATGATTGGACTTTTGTTTGAGAAAATGTTTATACTCCACAATCCGAGTGAAGTTGAACTCAAGGGAAGGGTAATTGACCACAGACGCCGGTAGAATGGTTCCACTGCCGATATTTTCCTTTACCTGATATTCGAAGTCAAGCGATCGGTATTCAAGCTTTTCCAAGCCAACATGCGCAAAATATGCATCGATGGGACCACTGAAGTATGTACATCCACATTTCAACTGGTCTCGAACGTCAAAATAGTCTACTTCAGTGTGAACGGTAATCAGATCTTGGTGCTTCCGGAACATCTCTTCAAACATTGCAGTGTACCCTCGGGAAGGCAATGCCTGAAACAAGTCACCAAAATATCGATCGTCAAAGTTGTTCCTCACGGGAATCCGAGCAGTAACTTCCGGCCCCAGCTCCGCGGGCCATTTGGCCCATTGTTTGTATGTGTAAGGTTGAAAGATTTGTTTGTATAGGTGTTTCCCTACACGGCTTAGCGCCATCTCCTCCGAATTCTTTGGAGTGTCCGCAAAGTGGATTTGTTGCTGCGCCAACCAGATGTCCATTTCTTTTCGATTCTTGATTTGGAGTCCGAAAAGCTCGTTTACGGTTTCAATGTTTACAGGAACAGGAACGTGCTTCCCCGAAACATACGCGAGTACTTTGTGCTCGTAAGGAGTCCACTCAGAAAATTGCTGCAGGTACTGCCACACTCGAGCATCATTTGTATGAAATAGATGAGCTCCGTACTTATTCATCAATATTCCGGTATTGTTGTCTACGAAGTCGTAACAGTTGCCACCGATATGATTTCTCTTTTCGAGAACAACCGAAGACTTTCCCAACTGCGATGCATACTGTTCGGCCATGACAGCCCCCGATAGACCAGCACCTACCACACATACATCATAATACTGCTCAAATGGAGGACGTGAGGGTGTCAATACAGCGAGTGACACCTTTTGTGAGGGCTGCACAACGAAAGACACGGGCTCGTTCAACAAATCAACAATCATTGCCAGAGGTACCAGCAGGAAGCAAACCCTGATCATGACGCGCCTTAGAGAAATCATCCTGCCTCGACCAACATGGCAGCTCGAGTAACGTCGCTGTTTCCTGGCAGGCAACATTGGGAATCCAAGACTCTATAGATGAAGCCGACAAAATATGAAAGAAGAAACGAAGTAGAACGTCGTGTAGAAAAACTACCAGTATC
This sequence comes from Nitzschia putrida, assembly GCA_016586335.1. NCBI lineage: Eukaryota > Bacillariophyta > Bacillariophyceae > Bacillariales > Bacillariaceae > Nitzschia > Nitzschia putrida. Next base: position 230,726 of record BLYE01000040.1, on the reverse strand, counting down.
TGAGGTGAGAGTATGGATGATATATATGAGGCGTCTGATATACGTACGTAAACAACCAAATGTTCGCAAGTGAACAACACTTAACCTCCGCAGATTTTTAGGTGATGTTCTGGAACAGTCAGCAATTTGTCCGTGGTGCAGCGTTGCCCAAAAAATATCCGAAAGTTTCAATAAATGAAATTCCTGATTCCTATAATAGTTGACCATCACGATTTAGCAGACTCAACCACCCGTCTACATTCCTATTTATGTTTTGTGTATTTGATATTGAACTCGGGAACCAAAATGATACGTCTCTGGTTGGGGGCTTATATTATGTACTCCATATTACTTAACGCGTTTTGTCCTAATTTCTGTAGGACACGCTGTCGTCCCAAAAAGAAGATCTTGGGATGGTGGTACCGAATAACAATGTCGCGTGAAGTTCGAAACTGCTCAGCAGCATTATTTGAAGAATAGAATAGCTGTTTGAAATATTTTTCCATGAATCCTGCTTCTACACTGGATAATGTTGTGATACCGAATGTCGAGTGAAGTTCGACTCTTCTATGCACTTTGAAATAATAATTACTAGTATTTATTATTTCCTGGTTTACACAGGATCGAAATACTTATAACAACTCAGGAACCAGGAACATTACCTAAATGTGGGTATACGGTATACGGGGCCGTGATCTCATTGTGTTGACGGTCGTCAGCCGAGTCGAATCATACGCGCCAGTCGATCTCCCTGTCACGCCGGCCGATTACCTGAAAAGTGGCATGTGGCATCGAATCGGGACCTATTCCCTTATTCCCCTTTTCTCCCCCTTTTCGCCATTTTCCCCATCCAGTTAAGGATGGAGCTACATCTTAATGTACCAAATTTACTGCCAAACCCCTAAGGGGAGATCTTTTGGCACAGTAAAAGCTGTGCAAGTTAACCTGTGCAAGTTAACCACTGTGCCAAAAGATCTCCCCTTAGGGGTTTGGCAGTAAATTCGGTACATTAAGATGTAGCTCCATCCTTAACTCTCCCCTTCGAGCGAAGACGAGGGTCCCGAGTGGAAGCTCGCACCAGTATACATCTACTAGCACGCCGAATCAGATCTCCTCATGCAGTGAGTGGGGGAAGCAGTGGAATCCCGGAGGGAAACAGAGGTCCAACTCGGAGAATCGAACCTTTGACCTACGAAGCAGTTGGGCTCATAACCAGTAAAAGCTGTGCAAGTTAACCACTGTGCCAAAAGATCTCCCCTTAGGGGTTTGGCAGTAAATTCGGTACATTAAGATGTAGCTCCATCCTTAACTCATCCTCCCCTTTTCTCCCCTTATTCGTGATTAAGATTCGGTCAACTTTTAGAGCATCCACTAAGAGCAGTGTCTAACTCGCGCGGTCGTCCAAATGTGTTTGGTCCAGGTCAAAGGCCCCATAACCAATAGATTTGATCGTCGAAGTGGCAGTATTTATCTCTGGCGGTTCAAATCTAGGTAAAACGTGACGTCATCCAAGCCGACATTCACATCACACTCTCCCAAACCACCCGACACGACAACACCCCAAGCACCACCATGGCTGATGATGCTGATGACTTTGATGCTGTCTTTGAAGATATGGTCCTACAAAATCTGCAGCAACAAGCTCTGGTGATCGAAGCTTGCAGCCAAGCAAGCATGGCTGTAGCTGCTACGACTTTGTTAGTAGTGGGGAACAAGAAGGACAACACCGAAGAAGAGGGTGTTGAATCTCTTCTCAATTCACTAGCAAGGATGGATGCTACTAGGAAACGGAAACCTTGCCACCGAAGCAAACCCCAAAGCTCCCGGACAAGATTTGATCATGAAGCAGTCCGTAAGCAAGTGGTGCGTGACTACCTCAGACCCTCACCTATGTTTTCAGATGGTCAATTCAAGGCCTTTTTCCGTCTTTCCCGGAGCAGATTTGAAGCAATGCTCCAGGATTTCGCAACATGCGACAATCAATTCTTTACTTGTTGTACAAGAGCTACTGAGGGCGGTGGAAATGGAGTTGATGGTGCAAAGAAATTGGGTAGGGCATGTCTCGAGGCTCGCTTGTTGTTGCCCCTAAAAACGTTTGCATTTGGAGTGGCACACCACACGTTTATTGACACCTTCCAGATGTCCATCACACAGGCTAGAACTGCCTGTATGGAGTTCCCTCGCACTGTGAACGCACTGTATTCCAAAGATTTCCTTCGGAGACCGACGCCTACCGACCTTAAAAGAATTGACAAACTCCATCGTGCTGTCCACCACGTTCCCGGAATGCTCGGCAGTTTGGATTGCTGCCATGCTCATTGGAAAAACTGTCCAAAAGCATGGCAGGGGAATTTCCAAGGCAAGGAGAAACACCCAAGCATCGTATATGAAGCAACATGCGACTACAACTTGTGGTTCTGGCATGTGTGCTTTGGGCATGCCGGCACCCTCAACGACCTCAACATTCTTTCTCTAAGCCCATTGATGCAAGGGTTTGAGGATGGATCATTCCATCACCTAGAAACAGCGGCGGGAACAGTGCCATACAAAGTGGGCACAGAGAAGTTTGACAAGATGTTTGTGTTGGTAGATGGGATTTACCCTGCTCAGGCTTGTTTTGTAAAGGGGATGACGGACCCTTCGTTGGATTACGAAAGGAGGTACACTGCATGGCAAGAGGGTGCCAGGAAAGATATTGAGTGAGCATTTGGCGTGTTGCAAATGCAGTTCAAATGGATTGAAAGACCAATCCATGCTTTTAGCTTGAACGAAATCTCGGAGGGTGCCTGTGCCTGTATGGTCTTACACAATATGTTAGTGCACGACCGTGTAATGGAAGGAGATCTCCAAGCTACTTACGATCCATTCAACAATGAAATAGTGATGCCCCGCGCACTAGAAGAAGAGCAGGCAGCACCCCGGCTGATGGATGATGAAGAGACAAGACGACAAGCTGCCAACCAAAGGTGGCAGTTGGTTGACCGCCACCAAGAGAGACGGGAACACGTAAGACTCCATCGGGCTTTGTTGTCCCGACACTCTAGGCATTCTATCTAGTACTAACTCGAACAGTATTGTCAATTTGTTTCAATTTGTTGATGGCTAGTAGCTTTGATACTTTGATACTACCACTATTAGTCTGATTCTGCAGCAGTAGGAGCTCCTTGTTGGCGTGGTTCTTGAGTTTCGAGAAGGCGATCATCATCATCATCATCCTTGTTGTCACCCGCAGCAGCAAGGACCTCAATCTCAACTGGCAGTCCATCATCCTTGCTCTTTTCTACTGGTGCTACGGCCGGAGCTTCTTCCAATTGTTTCATCTTTTGGAAGTACACCTCCGCTTCCTCCATATTGCCGGCCTGCAATAGGGTTCTCCAGACCTGGGTGAGGTATAGGCGGTCCTGCACTTGTTGATGGCGTAGCTGACTCTTTTTTAGGGCACTTGCCATGTGATTGAGAGACACAGACACCTCAGATATGACGGAAATCGACTTCCTCTCGGCAGCCTTCTCCTCATGCACAATTGCCTTGGCTCTCTTTGTCCCGATTGGACGACCCAGGGTCTTGGAGACACTTGTGAAAACACTGCTATTTTCACAATCATGGACAGAGGAAGTCGGTGAGACACAATCATTCTTGTGAGGGCGTTTGTTGGGTGATCCCTCGGACGAGGACGACAAATTTGGGTCGAACTTGGGCATTTTCATGAGTGCATTCATGCAACTCAAGAAACGAAATGGCGTTTTATGTTTGGTCTGGAACAAATCACACACACGAGCATAATGGTCGTCCTCGTTCTCGCCACTTGCCATGGGAGTGGCCTTCAAAATGGCAACCCATGCCATGGCATCTGGTGAAATTTTTCGTTTGAAACGTGTCTGGATGGATTCTGGGGTCCGCTCATTGTCGTTCACCACGAGGACTTCCGATTCTGCCTGACGATAGTTTTCAAACTTTTGGAATGCCGCCGTCCAAAAGGTTTTTCCTTTTTGGTCGGCCCCATGGATTGGATCCAGGGAACAGGCCACAAATGCCCTGGCAACAAAGATGCCTTCTTCGGTTGTGAAGTTTTTGCTTCGGGGCAAGCTGGCGACATTCTTAGCACCAGCACCAGTTTTTTCCTTTTTGACAACACTTGTGGCTGTGTTGTTGGTTGTTGGGATGTTGGGTTGGGTGTTTTCACTCATCCTTTTGCTTGGTGATTGTTGTTGATGTAGTTGTGTGGTGAAACGTTGCACTGCTGGCCCCAGAGCTACAGCGATTTGCACGCAAAATTTTTGGCGCGAAGCTCTGAGCAGGGTTTGGACGGAGTTTGGTCCTTGTCCAGATTTCCCCATATTTGGACGAATTTTTTGGATGTCGTTCGAATATCTGAACGACAAATGGAGATAGACATTGATTTGGACGGTCATTCTGGTCCAAATAGGGCCTTTTTTGGACGACCGCGCGAGTTAGACACTGCTCTAACTCCGCGCGTCGTCACTCAAACCCCAAATCCAGGGACATTTGAACGACGAAACGGGTCATTGGCATCCACTAGATCCACTCGCCGTCCAAATATCTGAACGACATACCGAAAAATGACGTCCAGATTCCTCCATTGTGGACAATGAGAAACCCCATCATCCAGATTTTGGCGCAAACTTTTCTTCACAAACCACTCCAACAACAACACAACAAGCAGCCTTTCTTCTTTTTCTTGTTTCTTCTGCAGATTCACAATGATGGAACCAACCCAACCAACCAGCACACCAACTGCACCCACTCTTCTGCTGGTGCTGACGGTGCTGGGTCTGGTGCTGCGGCTGCACCAGCAGCCACCACCGCAGTCAAGAAGGAAACATCCACCAAGCCCAGAAACTTCACTGAAGAGGAAGATGTTCTGGTTGCAAGAGCATACATTGCATGCTCTCTTGACCCTATCTCTGGGACGGATCAGAAGGCCTCAACCTTCTGGGCATCCGTCTTCCAGAAATTCAAGGCTCTCTGTGAAAGGGAGTGTGAAGTGCTCTATCTCGACCAGGGTACCAGGAATGACAAGTCCATCGACAATCGGTTCAAACGCCAAATCCAGAAGAATGCAATGGAGTGGAACGCCATCTACAAGGCAGTTCCGATTAAGAGTGGTGAACAACAGGCCGACCATTTCTTGCGGGTTGATACAATCTACCAGAAAAAGTATGGAAGGGCTTTCAAATTTGGGAAGTGCATGACTTCCCTGTGGAAGCTTCCCAAATTTGATCCCAATATTAGTAATGGTGGTCAAACAAAGAAGCACGCTTCTGGTGCTGGAACAAAAAGGACATCCTCCAATGAAGTCGTGGTGGAGGAAAACAACAGCACTGGTAGTAAGTCCAACGGCACTGGTAGTGCTGGATCCAACAAACAACCAGGTGATGCTGGTAGTGTGTCAGCATTCTCCAAGATGTCTTCCAACTATAGACTTAAGAAAAGATCCCCCAGTGGTCATTGAGCTCTCACCAAATGGCAGTGGTGATTCTAGTTCAGGAGCCGGTGTTGTACAATCTGACGAGTAGTGGTGTCAGGCAGCAGTGGTGCAATAAAAAAGAAACTAATATGTGTTATTCATTCTTTGTTAGTACTAATAGTATTGATCCAAGAGGGCCTGGTGTAAGCGCTGGTGACCACCAGCACGGCTTTGGGCAGTGGTTTGTGCTTGGGTAGCCCAGTGTTGCCCCATTTCCGCCCGTTCCGTATCTCTTTGATCCCTGGGCACTTGTTGAGCCCCAACATTTTGGATGTTGTTCCTTTGCTGGACATCATTGAGATCTTCTGGCACCTCATCATCTTCCCCTCCTCTTTCATCGACGTCAAGGAACCTAGTATGGTAGGGGTTGTAAACCTGTCGGGTATCATCCTCCCCCATCACACAGTCTGCAACAAGCATGTTGTGCAAAATCAAACACGCACAGGCCTTCTCAGTACTGTCTTGGAGCTTCCACTCCAACAAGGGATGCTTGATCCACTGAAAACAAGCCTGCAACACACCGAAGGCTCACTCAATGTCTTTGCGAGCTCCTTCTTGCCAAGCTGAGTAACACTTCTCGGCATCATTGGAAGAAGGTTCAGAGATGGACTTGACAAAACGGGGAATTGGTGGGTAAATCCCATCAACAGGCAAAAACATCTCTTGGAACTGTTGCCCAAAATTTTGGTAAGGGACAACACCCGATTCCAGCTCCAGCTTGTGGAACGCTCCATTGTCGAACGTTTGCATGAGCGGACTCAATGCCAGGATGTTCTTGTCATTGAGGGAACCGGGATGACCGAAAGAGGCATGCCAAAACCAGAGATTATAATCGCACACTGCCTCCAATACAACAGTAGGGACCTTTTCCTTACCTTGATAACTTCCCTGGCATGCTTTTGGGTAGTTTTTCCATACTGCATGGCTGCAGTCTAGACTCCCGATCATTCCAGGCACACGGTGTGCCCTTTCATGGAGCTAGTTGATATTTTTTATGTCTGCTGCTGTGGGAGGACAAAGGTATTCTCCCATGTAAAGCATGTTGATTGTTTCAGCAAATTTTTCGACACATGCCCTCCTCGCTTGGGTTGGAGAGAATTGAAAGTAATCAGAAAAGGCGTGGGGGGCAACACCAAATGCCAAAGTCTTCAAGGGAAGACGAAGACGTGCCTCAAGACATGCCCCAACATTTTTGGCGGAAGTGTAGTACCCATTTCCTGATTTTGTCATGACATCTTGTTGGATGGATTCAAAACGAGCCCAAGACACCCTAAAGAAAAGCTTGAATTGCTTGTCGGCAAACATAGGGGTGAGGCCCAGGTAATCATCATTGATTGTTCGGACACGTACCCTCTCATGGTCAAAGCAGCGTCTCTTGCTGTGCTGTTGCAGATCTTCTTCGTCCTCATCTCTGCTTGATTGTTGCTTGTTCGTCTTCTGCTTCGATTTTCTCAGTCGAAGCCGGGTCTTTTTCAATATGGTCAACGAACGTGAGATAGTGGATGCGCATGCTAAAAATTTGGATGGGTTATTAGCACAAACTTTTCGTCCAGAATTTGGCCGCACGCATGTGAGCAACAGGCGGAGTTAGTGCATGCTCTTAGTGCTTCCCCTTGGTCATCGTCGTCGAGACATAATGGAATCCACAACAAGCATTCAGCTACTACTGTAAACTCTGTGATATATGTGTGTATCACTATTACTAGTAGAAATAAATTTTGAACAAAAAAATACATAGTCACCATCATCGTCTTCTTCCCAGCATAACATCGTCATGATCCTCCTTCTTGCACTCGTTGCAAGAGCATCATCACCAGAAGGGCGATTATGATCTTGGTGCTTCCATCATCGTGTTCTTGTTGTTGATGATTGCTTTAAGGCTGAGAGCCTAGAGTCTTCACAGTTTCACTCAACATGATCATGGTCCCAACCACCATGATATAGAAGTCAAAGGGGCAAAAAATCTTCAGCATGTGGCAGCGTACTAGTAGCTAGTAGTGGGGAGTGGGGAGGATGTTGTTCTTGTTGATTGTCCACCAGTTCTTCCAGATCATTCTTGGTGACGAGTCCTGCTCCTGTTGAGCCTGCTGCTGACAGGAAAAAGAACAAAGAAGTTTGGTTGATTGTTGAGTACATCTGGGGGCTGGAAAAATGGCAAAGTCAGCAAGCTCTCATGAGGTGTCCAAATGTGAGATGTCTTCGACCTCCCAGTCTTTGCCAACTCCCAAATCGTCCTCTGCTTTTTTGGTCCAAAGAGTAAATGTTGGAGTGATGCATACTATGAACACCACCTTCAGAGGTAGCTCCACGTGTAAGGTTCTTGTTGTTGTTTACGCGAAGGAACCAAGACGGAGGTGTTTGAGGACTTGTTGGTAAAAGGTTCAAGTGTTGGTGACGAGTTTGTGAGAGCCAGCTCTGGCTCTCCTCGTCATGGTGGAGTGGTTGTTGGAGTCGACGAGTCTGAGAGAGCCATCTCTGGATCTCCTTGTCATGGTGGAGTTGTTGGAGTCGACGAGTCCAAGAGAGCCATCTCTGGCTCGTGCGTCTCCTCATCATGGTGGAGTTGGAGTTGATGAGTCCAAGAGAGCCAGCTCTGGCTCTCCTTGTCATGGTGGAATTGTTCTTGGAGTCGATGAGTCTGCGAAAGCCAGTGTTCCTCAACAACAAACTGACGTTACCAGGATTCCATCAGTACTAGTAGTAGATCGAACTTGTGTAGATGGATTAGCGTTAGAATTGGACACTGGTGGTAGTGGTAATGGGGACGACAGTGACAGTACATATGTAGGAGGTGACCAAACCACGAACACAGCTGCTGCTAGTACTACTAGTAGGAAACATCCAGAGTTCCGCCGACGTAGAAATCGAAAACACGTACGTAGACACCAGTACTCGTTTTCGATATTACTAAACTCTCAAGCTACGTAGGTTAAGTACTAACCCCTACGTGCGACCAACTGCCGACCATGGACCAGCAAAAATCGGCTTTTCAAAGGAAAACCTTAGCGATACCAGACCAAGTCCAGCCCAACGACCCAACCAAGATGTTCACCGCCAGGCGCAGCAATGCAAACAAAAAACAAGCTCCGAGTTTGGTCCGCGGGGAGATGAATGACGAAAGAATCATTCAAAACTCTAACGATTGCGCAGCATTGCAATGGTGCAAGGTGGATATCCCACTCGCAGTGAACCATAGGTGCATCATCTGCCAACTCGCAGTTCACCTGGAATGCAGCTTTGAAGTGGAGAACACCAAAACAGTTACCGTTCCTCACGGACATTGCAACATTTTATGCAAGTCCTGTGCTAAGATCGGAAAGGTTACGATCCCAAACGGTCAAACATCGATCAAGGCTGATCATCAACGCTTGCGCTCTATCATGCCTAAGAAGTACCTTCGGTTGCAATTGGATCCTAATCTCACCGACGTGGAACTCGACAAAAGAGTTGGACTCAGCACCATTGAGTCGGATGGCAGCGATACGGATACCGATGACCAACTTAGCGACGTTGAGGAGACCAAAAAAGATGAGACGAAGGGAAAGGGCAAACAAGGAACCTTGAAACCGGCCCTGAAGACTGCAGTTAAACAGGTGGAATTCGATTCAGAAGATCGTCGTGATGAACAATTCCGTGGATTCCTCAACCTTCGACTTCAGCTGGAGGCCAACCCCAATCCAACGGATGTCAAGACTACCCAAAAAATGCTCCAAGATATGACAAGCAACTGGTTTTCTAGGATGACGGACGCAGACCATTCGTTCACCCTCTTGGTGTGCAACCCAGACAAGGACGATGGAACCAGGATCAGTCAATTTTCCCGCTTTCCGACATCCACTTATGATCTGAAACGATTCTTCAAAGGCATCCGGCCATCCGTTAAAGGCGGCACTCAATTCTTACGAATTCGAGTATCATCCAAATTGACTGACAGAGAACTGATGGAAGAGACACAATGGATCCATAAAGACCGAAATGAATATATCAGCGTCAGTCCGATCCAAGCGTTTGATACAGCTATCATCGGATGGTTGCTCTATTCACACAGGCAGCTCCAAGTAGCCAAAGTGATCGAAGGCATCCAGAAGAAAAATCCCCTCCTAAGTGACATTGACATTCGGTACATGCGCATCGCGGATGGAAAAAAGGTGGCACACGATCCCAACTTCAGTGCCCCCAAACCAGATTCTTCGGAAGCCAAAGCACTGCACATCGAAACACGCGCTGATCAGGTGACTGAAGCCAAAGAGACGTTGAAGGCGATGTATGGCACAGAGGCCACATCTTGGCATTGAGGTATCCGAATGAGATTCATTCCCCCATTCAGGGAACTCACGGACACGGCATCACAAACCCTTTTTGCTCAAATGAGATTCCGTCAACTTGGATGGACGAACCAAATGGTGTCACGTACCGTCAAAGACACGATGGCATTAATCAATGTCCGACATTTGGAAAAAGGCAAAAAGTCGCTCCATGAGGCAATCATGGCACTTCCTTCTCAGTCAGGCAATCGCAACACATCTCTCTTTTTCTCGGTAGAGGAAAGCTGGGAAAGTGGTGCTTATGTTTTCTCCTTCCACCCGGCAAAACAGATGGAAGCCCTAGCCACAATCAAAGGACTGTATGTTAGGCTGCATGCCATTTACCCCACCGAAGAACTTCAACGATACTTCACCCCCAACGCAATCAGAGCTGCTCAGTCTATGTCTTGGGACCCGGAAAGACACACGGTTGTATCGGAGGAGGACAAGTGGTTGGCGGAACTGCAACATCTGGATGAAGATATGGAAGAGTTCACTCAGGAAGGGCAACAACAGGATCGGAATAGCCACAGCACGCCCTTTTTGTTCCAACCGGACTTGTATGGCAACGAAGATGGGGGTACCGAAGCATCCTTCAGCACCAACAAACGATCACGCAGATCGATGGCCACAGCTCCTTCGACAGCCACGAACATGACGCCACAGAAGCGAAGACTGGCAAGTTCCACTGCCAGCGAAACCTCGAGCATCACCAGCAACCGGACCAAGGCCACACTTGCGACCTTTGATTCTCGCATCTCCAAGATCGAACAATCCAGCTCTAATGTGCAACAGAGCATCGAGGAAATGAAGATGATGATTTTATCCATTGTCAAAAATCCACCACAAGAGGCAAACGCCTTTTCGCGCGTTACTCCCAACAAGGAACACCCTCGGCCTCACAAGCCTCAGGGTAACGATGAAGACTCCGACGTTAACATGGATGACACGTCGGGGCAAGGTGAATAATCCAATGAGCGAAAGGAGGAACCACACAATTCCTCCAAAAGACCCAGGGACCATCCGGATTGGGGTGCAGAACTTGAAGTGGACAGAACATTGCCATGTTTTTTAGCGGATGGGAAGTTCGACTTTTTCGGAGCGCCGGAAGCCAACGTATGTTGGCCTAAGGTAGAGAGACAGTTTCGTTTATATGATAGGATTCACAAATGGCTTCCACCAGGGACATGTAGGATTAGCACAAGTTATAATTCACATGCTCGATTTGGTAACACCAAACGCCTATGGGGAGGGACAGCCACCATTGCAGCTGATCAAGGTGCACAAAGAAGCATGGCGAAGGGAAGAGACCCAAGAGGCCTAGGAAGATGGAGCTGGATCAGATCACAAGGGAAACAGCACCATTGGCTCAAGGTGTACACTGTCTACAGGTCGATCCAGAGAGACAGTGCATTCTACCCATACTCGTCTCATCAACAACAACGAGATTATTTCAACTCGGTACCAGGGATGGAAGGAGTGAAGCCACGGGATCAACTGCTTATTGACCTCAAGGCAGAGATTATCGACGATCATCTCCGGGGAGACACAGTAGTCATATTGATGGATTGCAATGAGGATATCCGTAAATCATCGATACAACAATGGTTGGCGGAATGTGAATTGACAAACGCCTTGACAGAAGTAGCACCGACGATGAAAGACACACCTACACGTCCCATGGGTACGGCACCTATCGATGGCATCTTCATTTCTTAGGGAACAGAAATAATAAACGGAGGGATGATTGAAGCAGAACAGGCAGTATGGGCACCCAAGGCTGACCATAGATGCATCTGGATAGACCTGGCAGCAGGTTCTACATGGGGAATGGAGCCACCACGCCTACAACGCCCTATTTCCAGACGATGTACACTAAATCAACCAAGGACGTACCGCAAATACCAGCAGCTGTTCATACATCAGATTGAACAAGAGCGCACTCATGTGGCTCTCCGCCACGCATGGGAAACAGCGGAATACCCACCGACTGACAACTTCATAGCAACCATGGAAAGATTGGACCAAAAAGTGTGGGAGGCACATCGGTACGCAGATTAAAGATGTAGGAAACTTCACACAGGGGCGATTCCGTTTTCTCCTGAATGGAAGGAAAAGATCAACACACACATTTTCTGGAAATCTCTCCGACACAAGTTCGTCCAGTCCAATGACAGAACACTCCCAACAGTCAAAACTACAAGGCTAAGAAGGCTACATAAGAAAGCAGCCATTTTGGTTCCGCTTCAAGAGGCACTCAGAATGACTTGCCCAGAAATCCAGGAAAAAATGGCTTCTTCCAGACGAGAATTGTATGAGATCAAGCAAAAAGCGAGTACACTCAGACGGCAGTGGTTAGAACAGAAAGCGATCGAACTGGCATGGGAAGAGGCTCAATCTATACAGGACTCCAAACGACAGTTAGACAAAGCGAAACTAACTCAACGGATCATGAAAGAGCTCATTCAGAGAGAAAAGGGACGTCAACATTGGGCGCAAATCAGAAATACTGTGAAACCTACTGACCATCAAGGGATGACGTCTGTCGAGGTATGGGACGCAACGGAGAACAAGTGGATGGAGCTCTTCGAAAAAGAAGAAATTGAAAGAGCTTGTTCAGAAGAGAACCAAGCACGCTTCACGCAATCCCAAACAACCCCATTTCACTACCACCACATCACTAATGCATTTGGATGGCAAGGTACAGGACCCAAAATTGCCAACTTCTTTCAGGGGCAATTTCAGGCACGAGCACCAGACAAACACACACGCCAACTCCTCACCGCTATTCGGCAAGGAAATCACGCCAGCGCACAAGGAGACCAAGCGATAGGGTGGTCAGCATCCGAGTTCCAAAAGAAATGGCAGCGTATCAGGGAGAATACAGGATCGGCACCATCCGGGCCAAATTTTAGCGAATGCAAGGCCCTTGCCAAAGATCCGAAAGCAGCACTATTGTTGTCATGGTACAGCTCTATCCCCTGGATCACAGGCATCCCGTATAACAGGTGGAAAATTGGAGTAGATGTCGAAATTTACAAAAAAACGACCAGTCGCAACCATCGTGCTGATGGATAGCATCTACAACTTCACGAACAAACTCTGGGCGCAACGGTTGGCACAAAAGGCAGAAAACAACGGAAGTTTTGCTCCAGAGCAATACGGCAGCAGGAAACACCGCCGTGCCATTGACCAAGTTTTGAACAAGCGCTGGACAATGGATGTGGCACGACAAAGTAAGTGTCCTACAGCGATATGCTCTAATGACCTGAAAAGCTGTTATGACAGAATTCAGCATACATGCGCAGCGTTGTGCCTTCAACGATTGGGAGCTTTACCTCAAGAGACCCAATGTTTTTTCGCAACCTTACAAGGGATGCGCCACCATATTCGTACGGCTTACGGAGATTCCACTTCCACCTACGGAGGTTCTGATCAATGGAAAAACACTTGCGGCAGTATTTTCCAGGGTAACGGCGCGGGACCATTGATTTGGGCGGCAGTTAGCTCACCACTACTCAATGCCCTACGCGAAGAAGGACATGGTATCCAATGGAAGGCCCCCCTCAGTGAGGCTAAAGTAAATCTGGTGGGGTACGCATTCGTGGACGACACGGATTTAGCGACAGCGGCAAGTCTAGGAAACGATACCACACAGGCAGGCGAAGTGATTTCACAAATGCGACGGATGCTGAAAGATTGGGAAGGGCTTATTCGGGCTACAGGTGGCGGTCTGAATGTTACAAAGTGTAGCTGGGTTCTGTTGGGCTTTAAATGGGACAACCGAGGCAATTGGCAATGGCTCACGAAAACCGACACCCCGGGAAGCATTACTCTTCACAACTACGAAATGGCGGAAGAGGAAATTCCCCGACAAGAACCTACCGAATCATACTCCACACTAGGGGTTCCTCTATGCCCTACTGGAAACGATGATCAAGCTTACCTCCAACTCCTATCCAAAGCACGCAAGTGGGCAGGCAGAATGGGACGCAGTTCTCTCAAACATGCCGAAGCACTGGATGCTACCACGAAATGTATCTATAAAACGGTAGAATACATGCTACCAAGCATATTTCTGACGGAAACCCAACTGCAACACATTTCGTCCACGATACTCAAGGCTGGCATTCCCAAAACCGGCTTGGTCAAGACATTCAACAGGGCTGTGCTCCACGCGCCCACTGACTGTTTAGGTATTGCGGTGCCGAATTGCAAATACCTCAGTTTGGCACACCATGCACTTACACTTCAACGCCATTTACAGCAACCGCATACCATTTCAGGGACATTGCTCCGACAATCTTATGAATTGTCTCGCATTGAGCTGGGGATGTCGGGGGACTGGTGGACTCAGGCAAAGGAAGCAATTGAACGCTTGTGCACACCCACATGGTTCACCCAAGTCACCCAAGAAATGGGCACAAACCAGATGCGGGTAGACGCTGACTGGCTCCGCTCAGGCCAGGATCAGACCTGGCGCCAAAATGATCGACACCTAATGGACATCATCTGGGAAAGAGGAATCAGGGGCCGCGCATTGTCGGACCTCAACAAATGCAGACTCTGGGCCAGAGTGACGACTGTAGCTGACCTCTCGGAAGGAAATGGTACTATATATCTGCTCGAGGGATGGGATGACCTTCTCTCAATTCGGCGGTGGCCCAAACGGCATCAATTTCCCGTTCAAGGACAACCGGACCAAAACCAATGGGATCACTGGACTAGCACGGTACGTCGCTTATTGCTCGGTCATCAGCGCAACACTACTTATCGGCGCCTTCTTCGCCCCTTGGGTCCGACCTCGTCCACCATCTCGTCGACATGGCCTGCTTGGCTTGACCAGCAGACAAATATTATCTACATCCGCTCTCGGAATCCCCGACGATGGCATCGAGCACGCAATATTCGATCGTTGATGCATCGACACAACTTTCCCATTATGGCCGACATCGCCGCAGAGGTAGAGCCGATGCCCCAATGGTCACCATGTTGGGCATACCGCCACCACCAGACTACTCATTTCGGTGGCAATCTCGTCATGGAGGACAGGAGGATATCGCCAGGTACTACGATCCCTAACTGGGCAAGATGGTCGATACAGGACTTCCCGGAGAACCAACGATTCGATTCCATTTCTCGCGCTATCAACCAAGGAAGGGCTGCAGCGGTCTCTGACGGCTCTCTCAAACATGGAAGGGGAACAGCAGCGTTTGGCTTCTACGAGTCTGAATCAGCCGAGGAAGGCAGTGCTTTTGGACACAACGAAATGTGGATGCATAATGCCACACCGAGTTCATACCGATGCGAGTTAGGTGGCATCATCGGCATCCTTACGGGACTCTTACAGATTCATGAGCGCCAACCGATCCACCCACAAGGACTTCTTACCATATATTGTGACAACATGGCAGCAGGCAACACCATTCACAATCTCTGTGCACCACTCACGGGATCGGATGTCGATTTGACTGCTATGGTGAGACACCTCACAACCCTTGCACCGTGTCAGCTTAAATTCCAACACGTCCGTGCCCATCAGCTCCCTCTCAAAGATTGGGATGAGCTTTCGGCAATGGAACAAGCTAATGAACTCATGGACCAACGCGCCAAAGCATGGTGGGCCCATTGTCATGAATTGGGCACAGAACCCCAGCCACCGTTAGGCATACCAGACGTCATTTACCTTGATAACTTCCCAGTTACCAGGATCAGCACCAAACCCATTGTTTCCGAATTGGGGCGACAACAATTATATCGCCATTGGATTTCGACGGGAAAGTATACGGCTCCCCAGATCCAGTCTTGGGATAATTCTGCTATCACTCAAGGACGACGAATGGTTTCCCAAGAACAATTCCACGGTCTCTGCAAACTCGCCTCCAGACAGGCAGCTACGGGGAAAAACATGCGACGCCGAGGAGCATGGTCTCACTCGCAGTGTCCTCGATGCCAAGCTACCGATGAAGACTCTACCCATGTGCTCACTTGCCCAAGCCCTTCGGCCAAGGAAGTTAAGCACATGGCCCTCCGACAGCTGAAACAAAGGCTACACACCATCCAGACCTATCCCCCACTCAGGAGAGTGATCACTACCGTTGTTAAAGATGTTCTGCTACGACGACAACATCGTTCGCCCGAACAACTCCCTCACCATTGGTCAACACAACAATGCGATTGGTACCTGGCCGGTACCAGTCAGTCCAACAATCTCAATATGGACATCCTTTGGGGCCGCATACCTACACAATGGTCACAAGGCCAACTCCATCATGGGAACGACTCCATCTATTCCGCCTCCTGGGCAGGCCGTGTGGTCAATAGCCTATGGGATATTACTTGGCGACTTTGGCAGGATCGCAACCAACAGCTTCATGATCGTGACCTGGATACAGCTACGAAACAACAACTCATTCGCACTGTTCGACAAACCTTTCAGGGTGGCCCAGCCTCCGTGCAACCTATTGATCGTGGACTATTCCATATACTTCTTCAGCAGCTTCTGGAACGATCACCACAGGATTTACAACACTGGGTGACAACAACTCAGCGAGCCCAAATGGCATTTTCCCGTTTGCCATAATGCATCTTCCCACTTTACACAGGAACACCCACGCGTTCGGGTATCCTTTCCCAGCCAACAACGTCTCGATTATTCACTGCGGGACATACCATATCGGGTGCCACAACACCACAGCATCCAACTATCAATCAACCAAGCATCACATCGGACCTTTCTACCGAGCATTCAACAATTCAACATTCAATCCAATCACGCAACACATCGGACCCTTTTACCGAGCATTCAACAATTCAATCTTCAATCCTAGCAACAATGGCTGCTGCCAAGCCACGTTGCAACGGACAATTCACTACATTCAGGAACGGGAGACAGACTCCATTCAGGGAGAGAGTTCACCCGGAGAGTACAGGCAGCCAGGAACGCCGAATTACGTGCTGGTCGTAAACACTTTTTTGTATCATGGTATCTTTGTGAAATGAAGCCGCCCCACAGGTCGGTGTCTCGTCAGCCGGACTTCACCCCACCCTTTTTGGTTCTGGAGTGTTAGCAAGACGACGCAAAAGCCGTAAGGCAATTCTCAAATGACCTTGCAGTTTAGGTATAAGGAGAATTAATCAATGAGTTAGTAGTAGTAGTAGGAAACATCCAAGAGAGAGTCAGCAAGGAAACCTCCTGCCACTGGCAAAATGAAAAAGTTGAAATGGACCCCACCACCATCCACAGAAACAAAGAAGGCAAATGTGGATGTATCGTGCTACGTATCTACAAACCCCGATACGGGGAAACAGTACATTGCATTCCACAACCAAATCATCCAAGACTGGAACCTATTGTTTGACATTGCATCCCAATGCAACGACGAAATGACCCGAAACTTGGTTTTCGTTTCCCAGCATGCTCCAAAGAATCCGAATGAAGAGGAATCCAATGACAACAATCAGAAAGCGAAGAAACTGTCCGAAAACACCTCTGTTTGCCTACGTTCGGTTTGCTTGTTGGTAGCAGAACCTAACCAGTAACCTAGTAGCCTTTACAACTATTTGGTTTTCCAGATTGTGAGCCTTTCAGCTCGTCCTCTCAAACTCGGAAATGATCTGATCTTGACACCTGAGTTCTGGATCCAATTCTCCCAGAACTTTCTCCAATCGTTCGTTCTGATGTTTCTCATGTGAGTGAAGTTCCCAGAGCTTCCCTCACCACCATCGATGTAAGCCTTGGTCTCGTTCCATCGATCTCACCAAGTCTCACCAAGATTGCATGGTGCTCTATCCTTAGATAAACGTATCACGTTTCTCTAGGCCCAGCACCACTTCTCTCAAGTATCCAGACCACTCCGAATCGCCTGTGCAAAACCTAATGTGTACCAAAAACACCAAGCTCCACTTGGTCACTTGGGTACCACATTGGGTTCACGCTTGCTCCACAATTACTCGTTGTACGTTTCCTATCCAGCACGATTCTGGATTCCATATTCCACTCTGCTCACAATTTCCCTTGTCGCACACATTCGTTTCATCATAGAGACCACATGCCATTCGTTAACGATACGAATGCATGTGTGGTAGCTAAGACAATACTTAGTCACCTCCGACACCCTTCCTTGACTTAGGATTGGTCTTCCTAGTCACCACAGTTTGCTGAGACATCTTGTTTGTTTCATCCGTCTCGTCTATCCCTTTGATGTGTTGCGAAGGTCCACACCTTCTTCCTTCCCAATAGTTTCATTTGTCCACATAGTATCAGTCATGTCGTTCCTGAGTTGCTCGATCCGTATTCTTCGTTAGGATATCTGACTTGTTCAACTCAGACTTCATGAACTTCACCTTGATGATACCATCCTCCGAGTATTGACAAAGAAACTTCTCTCAGATCCATATGCTTAGTTTTCGAATTCACCATTTCGTTTTCAGCCATATAGATTGCTCCCATGTTGTCCACGAATACAACCACTGGAAGCTCCACTTCACCCCATGGTCTTCAATACTTGCATCAAGAATATCAATTTTTAGTCGCTTCAGCACAAGCATAAAGCTCCGCTTCACTGGATGACAAAGCCACGACGCTTTGTTCCTTTGACTTTCAGACCACCACTGGACGACAAACCATGATGGAGATCTCATATCCAGACACACTCTTTCGATTGTCATCATCACCAGCCCAGTCTGAATCCGTATAGACCACTAGATTCCACTGGTTTACGTTGCCACTCTGCTCCATCCTTGGACTCATTTTCAATCCATAGTCCTGGATATCCAACACGTATTTGATCACCTGTGTTAGCTCTTTCATTGCTTGCAGTGAGACGTTGCTAATCATTTCAGTAGCTCTCTCATTGCATTCGCATTGTCCAGTCTGGTGTACTTGACCAAGTCCAACAACATTCCGATACCACTTCAATATAGTATCAGTTTGTCTGCACTCAGTTCCTCTTTCACATCCCTAGAAACACCAACATGTGGTGTTCCAGTCATAGCGTAGCTCTTCAAACTCTTGACCAGGTCACCAAAATTCCTTTCCAACCTCTTGATCAGATGTGGTTGGCCAATCCAGCACTGTCCTTCATCCAGACTGTGCAATATCTCACAACTCAGATAGTCGCTCTTTGTTTATCCCATCGTAATAATCACCTTCAGGGTTCAGGGTCTTCTTTATTCCTTCACCAGCATCAAGCACTGCTTGGCGTATCACCAACCAAGAAACAATCATCCACCCAAAAGGCCACATGAACTCTTCCCATCCTATTCATCCTTGTGAACGAATACAATCAGCATCACTCTTTCAGCATCCATCTTGTTTGCAAAACCGATTTGGATCTGAGTTTGAGAAAGTCGCTTGTAGAAGCTCTGTCAGCTTGTTGGAGAACCAAGCCATAGTAGATCGTCTTCAAGAGCTTCAAGCATTCACGCATTTCATGTTCCATACCCTTGGGTATTGTCTCCCTCTATCCAGCACTCCATTCAAGAACGCTGTCTCCACATCCACCAATAGTGTGTAGTAGCTGTACACCATAATCGACTAAGTGTGCCTTGAACACGTCAGCACGCTTGATTTCCAGTACCCACTCGCATTTGATGCATCTGCGAATAGGAAGAGTCAAATAGGACATCTTGAACTTTGTTCAAACTTCATGCTCCTTCATAAACCCCTGCATGATACTGTCACGCCACCATCCTCTCTGAAACAGACACCATGCTCTGTCAAATGTCTCCGGAACATCATCACATATCAGCTTACACATCTCCATTTGCACCAAGTCAGGTCAATTAGTCTTTCGCTAGTTCATTGTTTCCATCAACGCCTGAGCTTTGGCTGCATCAACACTCATGCCCTTGGATCGCACTTGTTTCTTCACCAAGGAACACAACCTCATACATTGCCACAATTCCACTGTGGGCTTCAATCAAAACTGAGTTCACTCTTCCTGTACCCCTCGTCCAACTCACTCTCATGTAGCGAGTCATGATCCCTTTTCTTACTTGCCAAACCATCAACATTTCCATCTCATAGTTCTCATGTCCACCACTCCCTTCCTTGCTCTCATCTATCTCGTTTCCACTTGATTCCCTCCACATATCTGCCATACCTGTAGTGACTTTGGGTACGTCTACCGTCTCTCCAAGTTGGGAACCTTTTCTCACTGTGCACATATCAGCCAATCATGGTACTCTTCCATGAGCCCAAAGACAATAGTCTTCCTCACTCATTCTCATGCTCATTCGCATCTAGCTATCTCACAAACTCTTCTGGATCATTCTTCATAGGTCAGGTTTGCACCTAGTAGTACGTTGCTCTCGTACATAGCCATGGCTTGAGTATTCACCTTACTCATCCACCTCAGTATTCTCACTTCTTGTAGCAGCACCTCTCATTTCGCCATATTCATCTGGTGCTGTGGACTTGATTCGTTCAAGTCCCTTGATCCTCACCTCACGTTCAAGGTTAGTAGTAGTAGTAGTTCAGGTCGTTTTGCTTGGTCACCATGCTGGGCTCAATCCCTTCCTGGCCAAGTGAAACGTCCTGAACTGGATCTGTGGTACTGAGTACCACATCAAAAGGAATAACCGGATCTAGAGGCTGACCGGGAGCGGTGTCTTTCCAATTAGTTTCCAGGGAAACACTGGACAAAAGTCAAGAACACTGGAGCAGCCTCTGTTACACCTTCAGTATCACGTGGTCAAGCAAAATTGACCATCATTCCCAACATGGTTGGGCATCCTCATTCCCATATGCACTCATCCAGACATGACCGCATCATGTTCATATCCACTTCATAGTCATCCATGCAGGATCTCTTTCTCTGAAAACCGCGTTGGTGGTACTAGAGATATGCCGTTCCCGACCAACACAGTTGTTGTAATCCACAACATAGTTCCAATCAATCACTAGAACCACCATTCAATATCATTCCAAGCCAACCAGGTTGCCTCACAGTCCCATGACTGGAGGACACAACCTTCGTAGTAGTCAACATATTTACCAACCGCCTGTGGATATCCAGCATCATGTCCTGAATCCCAAATCCTAACAAGACCGTCCACTTCTGGAATCCCTTTACCGCTTCACATCTTCCTTCATCGTCTCAGGAGAGATATCTGCCGATATCTGCCATTGAATCACATTGTAGCATACTGTCTCAATCTCATTTTCTCCTTTGCCCAATAGAATCATTGAATGCAAAAGAATGTTCAATCGTTCCTATGATGCACTGTCTCACCCACCATGACATCCAAACAACCATATTCACTGCTCTACTTGCTAGTAGGAGCAGATGGTTGTCGCCATCAGGATCATTGAGTTCATCTTCTGTTTATTGCTTATAGGACCATCGAAATCTCATCATCACACCTCCAAGGCACCCAATCATCAGTATCTCATCAGTCAACGCCAAACAAATCCGAATCAGAATGTCGTCCTTTTGTCACGCGAATTCCCATAGTGTTTCAGTCGCGGAATAGATCAGTTTCGTCTTAGTAATACTTTTGTCACGTGTGCACCATGACAATCTCATTTCTCCAGAATATCATAGTAGTGATGATACAACAGAAAACAATCTCTCAAGCTGAATAGTGCCCAAAACATAAACCATGCAGTTTGCAGCAAAAGTCGTGCATCTGCGAATGTTCCCCAATCTTGGATCACCATCATGTTGAATACCACGTGCAATCATTCATTTTTCACACTTGGACGACCATCGGATCCATTGCCATTGATCACTGACGAATTTTTTATAGCTGACCTATCAATGCTTCACCTCCAGTTCCTTCCTCTAAGCCATCTGCCATCAGCCATGAACCCGTGAAGAATGTTCACCAGAATTCAATTCCCTGTTAAATCCTTTCCATCTTCCTTGCCATATTCTTCACCGTATCCATGTAGCATTACTCACACATCCAGCCAACCGTGTCTTTCCATACCATCACTTGAGCCGATCTTAGTCTCTCATCTGACTTCAGTTGGTCATCATCGTCAAATCTCACATCTGCCGCTTCACACGTCACATCATTGTCCACCTTTCCTTTCATCATCATCAACAATCGTCATTCAAAACGTCAACTTGCTTTTGCAGAATCATACCGATACATGTAGATTCTTCATTTCATTGGTAGTGTAGACAGTTCATATCCAAGTCATCTCAATCCAACATAACATCGGTAGCATTGCATTTCACAATCACATCTTGGAACAAAGAACTTTCATCGTCACATGTAGCCAGTAGTAGTAATACTAGGAAGTTGGTACCAGATCGGAAATGTTGATCGATCCGAATCATCGCATACCATCTCAAAACTTCTCTGTATCCAAATAGATCCGAATTACATGTGACCAAAATTCAAACTTCACATGTGTCTCAAATTGTAGCACTGTAGTCAGCAGATAGTAGTCCACATGTCTCAGTAGTAGCCAAGAACAAATTGATCAACGATGCAACTTCCAAAACACTTCTCATCACATTCGAGAATCATCTAGCTTCATTCTCGGATTTCAGATAGTATCCCACTCCAATTGAGAAAATCGTTACACTGCCCATCATGATGTTCCCAACCAATATTGCTCAACAAATTGTTGGGTCATCAAGTAGCTTTCATCTCCACCTTCAGGTTTGGATTCGTCATGAACATCACTTGCATCGACATCCGAACTCCTCACTCACATTGTCACATATGATCCATGCAACAGTGCTCATTTTTAACTTCATGTCTCAATGGATTGAACCAGCAGTGTCTCACATTCGAGATCATCCTCGCAATTACGTTCATAACTTTGATCGCATCTTCTTGCACACACTGTACACATGCTGTTATGTACCATAGTCATTTCTGGTAGTATCACCAATGACTCCTTGTTGAACCAACAATATGTCCAATACACAATGGATGCTCGACATTTTCCATATTTCATATGCCACCACAAGTCGCTCTCTACGACTGTACATACAGTACTCGTAGTACCACTGGTAGATGTTTCTCCGTGTACAGCTGCATGTATCACAATATTTGTTGAACACGCCTGCAACGTCACTTCAATGTTCACACTTAACATTGCTGCACACTTCGACACTATTCCTTGAGTCCCACATACATCATCACTTCCAATTGTTACACGATTGCTCTTTTCACTCCACTATGTATCTCCACACATCACTCCACACAATTCCACACACTAGTACTAACGTACTAGCCACGTCTGACTTCACCATTTCTGGTGATCACTCCAATACCGTAGTTCCCTTCCTGGAAACCAATCTCCGCACAGTCCAAGAAAACACCATTGTAGAGGATTAACATCCTCATAGCTTTCCAACAGCACTCTCCATTCATTCTTGAACATCTCTCTATGGGAACTTCCTCCATCATTGCAACGACCTCCAATGCAATTCCCACATCTGCAATCTCCACCTTCTCACAACTCCCAAGATTGCCTATCCTTCCTTCACAGTGTGCTGATTCCATCTTGATACTCCAGTCTCTCCATATCATGGTGTCAAATCTGGTGATTCATTGTAAACACTCTTTGATCGACTTCATTTGTTTCTGTTCATAGTATCCGGCTCCTTTACTGGAATACCCATGATCATCTCAGTAGGACATGTACTTGCTTTGTGGCTCGCCTCATCATAATTGAACACTTTCGTTCGACATAAACTTCCGCCATCACAGAAATTTGGTACATTTTTTTCAATCACTTTTGTCCACTGAGTACATTTTGGAGCTTTGATGACTGCCCAATGTATTTCCAAGTTGCTCGTACTAAACAGATCATAGTTCGTCACAGATGCCATCAATCGCTTTGATAGTCGTGGACACAAGCATTCACATTCTTCAACCATCATTTCAGTACGACGATCGAGTCACATGTTCAATGTCATATATCACAGACCTCCATTCCGTAGTCATGGTTCCATGATCCATTTCATCCTCACCCGATACAGAGTTCTTTCACCATACCACCGTACAGGTTCCAAGTTGTCTGGTGAATCAGTCCTCGCCTTGCCTTCCTTGCAGTATGAACACTGGTCTTCAAACTCCTTCAAACTTCCTCTCATAGTATTCGGCGACTAGACTTTCGTCAAAGACTTGTGCATGCTTCAGTAGTAGTTGCACGTCCATTTGACCATTGACTCAGCTCTGTCGACTCCACAAGTTTGAATACAATCCACTTGAAAATGCCTTTCCTTTTAGTACATATGCATTTCACCAGAAGACACGCTCACCGCAGTATATGAAACAGCAGATCAGGTACGAGTTCACCAGCAGTAGGTCTCTCTTGACCTTTGGTAGTAGCACTCTTCCCAGGACCAGTACAAGTATTCACCTATCGTACTGTATTCACTGTTCACCAGTACTAATCTCCCCTTCAGCAACATCCGTCACAGCAACATCACCACAATCATAGACATAAGTACCAAGTACTGCACCAGTAGTAACTCCAGTAGTAAGAGTATACCACACTCCTCACATTCCGTATCAGATTCCTCAGCATCACCGTTATCCAACAACAATCCACCGCTTTCCTCAACTCTAATCTCACCATCAGAGGAGTAAAGCACAAGTTTGACCCTTCCCTAACAAGTAGGAACCATTCACCTTCGATCTCAGCTTTCACCAGGTCTAGTAACACTCCACCTAGACGTTCACACCATCGCTCCCAACAGAACTTCTGACTGCAGAAGTCGAGAACTGGAACATTGTTTGACTCCGTTGTGTCATCGTATTCGTTCAATACCTTGTTAGAAAGTTTCACACTTGTTTCGGATACACTTGTACTTTCCAGTGACAAGTGGACAATCTGGTGTAGGTAGTAACAGAAGTAGTTTCAATCCGAATTGAAAAAGGGTTCTTAAGAATGTCCGAAAACACCTCTGTTTGCCTACGTTCGGTTTGCTTGTTGGTAGCAGAACCTAACCAGTAACCTAGTAGCCTTTACAACTATTTGGTTTTCCAGATTGTGAGCCTTTCAGCTCGTCCTCTCAAACTCGGAAATGATCTAATCTTGACACCTGAGTTCTGGATCCAATTCTCCCAGAACTTTCTCCAATCGTTCGTTCTGATGTTTCTCATGTGAGTGAAGTTCCCAGAGCTTCCCTCACCACCATCGATGTAAGCCTTGGTCTCGTTCCATCGATCTCACCAAGTCTCACCAAGATTGCATGGTGCTCTATCCTTAGATAAAAGTATCACGTTTCTCTAGGCCCAGCACCACTTCTCTCAAGTATCCAAGACCACTCCGAATCGCCCTGTGCAAACCTTATGTGTACCAAGAACACCAAGCTCACCTTGGTTCCTTGGATACCACATTGGGTTCACACTTGCTCACAATTACTCCGTTGTACGTTTCCTATCCAGCACAATTCCGGATTCCATATTCCTTTCTGCTCATAAATTCCCTTGTCGCAACACATACGTTTCACCTCTGAGTACACATGCCATTCATATGGGTATGAATGCATGTGTGGTAGCTAAGACAATACTTAGTCACCTCCGACAAGAAACCACCACCAAGACTACAGACACACGGTAGACCCAGCAGACGGCAAGGACAACAGGCGAGTACTGCTGGAGAAACTTTGAACTACTACATTGTCTTACAAGATCGTATCAATTGGGTTATGCATATGATCTTGGATCATGCCCCCACAAGCAATGTGACATACAAGCATTTGCATTCAACGTTCGATGCAAATACAACAATAAACCAAGAACCATGTCTACACTAACCTGCATTGGTTTGAACACTCAATACAGTGACAAATCATTTGCAGTTTGCAGCAAGAAACAGACGATGGCATGATTGCCCGACCTGCCAACTACTACGACCTACTACCATGGTATGTACCACAACTAGTACAACTTTCTCTGCTGCCAGGCAAGGACGAGGTCAATGCAGAAACGAAATGACAACACATCTATGTCAACCTTGGTTTTGCTTCTGCTGGAAAGAATGTAAGTCGTGGCAGTAAATCTTGTCATGTTGGCCTCACGACACCCAATATATTGCAACATATGTCTAGTACTGCAATGAGCAGAGAAGTGATGTCCAAGGTTTCAGAGTTCCTTGTTCCCCTTGAAAAGATGTTCAAAATTCCATCACCACCAATCACCAGACACCAGACAGAGAAACGGGCTTCCGAAAGTTTTTGTCTCAAAATTTGTTGCTCTGAACAATTGTTCCCAGCATTATCACACCCTTGAAACAACTACCTCAGGTAAGAATGAGTGTAGTCAGACTCATGGATACATTCCAGGGGAAGTGCTGTATTTCAAGGTAGTAATTTGTCCCTGGCTGCCTTTCCAACAATTGGCAAGTTTTCAATTGCTCAACTGAATGAACACGTTTGTCACAAAAGGATGTAATAATGTCACCTTCAGAAACTTTCCCTTGCAAAGCTACCTGCTTTAAATTATGTTGTGACTGGGATATCCGAAGGTGTCCACCAGTGTTCTCCCTTTCCTCCTTTTGTTTTCCCTTTCTTCCCCTTTCCTCTACACCCCAGTTTCCACCAGTTTCCTCCACTTTCCCCCCATCACTCTTTGTCATGACTGGACATCAGAAAAATCGCGCGCGCCTACCTTAAAATCGAGCCTGTATTCTTGCACACTGAGCGAGCAAGTCATCTGGGAAGAATGTGTGGAAATCGCGGTATCTCTAAATCCCGCCCTTCCCATTTTGTTATTATTAGTTGAACATCACCTACAACAGAGGGGAAACTGCGTAGAACTCGGTAGAGGCTCTATGGAGGTTAAATGTTGTCCATTTAAAAATTCTTTATTGTTATTATGTGATTAGTCGTTGTTCCTCCAGGAACATCACCTAATTCGGTGTATTCTACCTGCGCAAGGCAATCTTTTTAGTACCTTCCTCTGGGTTTGACAGTATGTTAGCGCCCCCGGCACGCCCGCCGAAAATGATCTCGCGCCGGCATAACCCAAGAATTGGCGATGATTCACAAAGGAGAGCCTCATACTTTCCTCCACTTTCCTCCTTTTTCCCCGACTTTCCTCCACTTTCCTCCTTTTTCCCCTACTTTCCTCCACTTTCCTCCTTTTCCCCCTACTTTCCCCCTCCCCTTTCCTCGGCATGTCGTCGCGTGTGTTGCCGAACAATCCACTCGGGACACCACTTTTGATCGTCGCTACTTCTTGTTGTGTATGCTATGCTGCCTCTACAATAGCTTGCAAATTTGATGTAGTAGTATAAAATAGAATTGCTATTAAGATGCATACTAGGCTGAGTGTTGGTATGGGAGTGATAGTACTACTACACCTCCTAGTATTGGTTTGGCTGGCATGTTCGTAAGCTTGTCATCCTGTTGTTTGTTGCTGCTCCTCCTCCTGCTGCGAAGTTGCGTTGTTCTTCCCCTCTGCCTTGTCCTGTTGCTTCTTCAGCCATTGGGTAGACGAAGCAAATGAGTTCCGTGCAATTCGAGAATGATCCCAACCATGAAATTGAAGACCGAGGAACATAAAATCTTCTGTGGAGTAGTTTTTGATGGCGGGGAAGGGTGGGAGCTCGGGATCATTCATCGTCGCGGTGGTGGTCGCTCTTGTTGGTGCTTGTTGTTGTTGTTGTTGTTGTTGTTGTTTTTGTTGTATATGGGTTGATTGTCGTTGTTTTCGCCTTCAGATTTGAAATGGAGTTTGAAGTTCTTTGTTGAGTTGAGTTGGTGGGTTGTGTTGAGAGTTGACATTTGAGATCATGTGCAATTGCTCGGTATTTGGCATTGCTTTCCTCCGCTTTCCTCCTTTCCCCCTTTCCTCCGCTTTCCTCCACTTTTCTCCCCCTTCCTCCACTTTCCTCCACTTTCCCCTACTTTCCCCTACTTTCCCCTACTTTCCTCCTTTTTCCCCCGTGACTGAATGTTGGTGACATTCTTGATTTCGCGCGCATGCCTACCCGGCATACAAGCCTGCCAGCTTCGACCATTCCCAACCATTGACCAAGCACGACAAGTTGCGGCCTTATATATACGTTGAAGTGATGTTCCAGCGGTCGTACGTCTCGTGCACCTTGTACACGTTGAAGTTCTGCGCGAGAGTACAAGTACGATACCGGTGCGTACTCGTCCTGTAGCGGTACCTGTACACCGTACGTACTCGTATCTTCGTCGACAGTGCTACCGGTACGTAGGTTGCACAAAATTGCTGTGGGGAAACTGTTGCCTTGTGAACCCAAGCAAGAGCGATGAAATTGTCTCTGTTTGAAACTATAGGGATCTGGAGTCTCTTCAGTATTTCTTCAGCATTTTCGCATGTACGTTGAGATCTTTGTTTGTCGTTCTTGGTGCTGTGTGGCTTGATGATGTTGCCGGTAGTTCTAACAAGAAATGCCTGTGTTGCCAGGTCACCCCTGACAATGAATCATCCCCAGAAGCGAGCAGTGGTGCTAACGTTCGCACACCAGTGACTATTGTCCTCATATCGGATCGTGTCGATGGCATTCTCCCGACTCTTGGAAGTTTAGTAGCTGCATCTTCGATTGAAACTAATCTAGAAGTCATCATGATTGGTGATGCAGAAGTAAACCTCCAGGTACAGAAACACTTCGAAGGTTCCATCAAGACTTTTCGTCATTTGACCATGAAGGATGTCGAGTCCGACTTGTTCTCTCGAGGAATCACTCCAATCTGGAGGTGGGAAGAGTTCGGATCGTCGCATGATCCCAACTGGCGAAATGAACACACCATTCGCCTTGCTAACTGGGATGGCTTGCAGACTCACGAGAACCCTTTCAACCTTGCCCGGTTTTACCTCCCTCACCTTTCCGCACTTGAGCACATCGATAACTTCTTCCTCATTGACGATGACCTCATCGTTCAAGGAGATGTAGGAAGCATTGTTCAAGCAGCAAGTAATATCATCACAGACGACTCGAAAGGCTTGGTCTGCCCATGTAATGTTTGGATATGGGATGGTGAATGCAGCAAGTACGAGTTCAAGAACCAAGAAGAGACCATTCTCAACAGTCCACCCTTGTATGGTACTTCCCCAATGTGTGATTGGAAGCTCTCTGATGCCGAGGATGTGGATTGTGTTCCTGATAGCTTCTTTGATTTCCTGGAAGCCATGGTCCCACCAGCTGCTGATGGTAGTCTATTTGACAACCAATTGGCATGGAATTTCGGATTTTGCTTCGTCTCCAAGACTAACTGGCTAAAGCTTAAGTTGACGGAGCGCTATGAAACTACAATGAAGGCCTCATACAAGGATCACGTGTTTCCAGAGAATTCTTTGGCATTTGGTCTCGGAGCTTCATACCTTGCGTTTGCTGGGTCTATGGCATGTTGGGATGACGACGATGTGACTGTTCGCGATGGTTTTGGTAAGTTCTTTTTGTTCCCGAGTATAGATCATTCCTTTCCTCAACGTTTTGTTCTTCTCTTCAAAAGGCTTTTTACCACCACAGGCGTACCAAGAGGCCTTTGGAAGTGAATACGTCGATGTGATCGATGTGATTCATTACACTGGGCCTGCCAAACCATGGGAAGCCAACACAAACATTCCTAGAGAAAACCTACTGCCCTGGTTTGCCTCCATGCAACGCGAAGGAATGGAGGTCCCTAGCCAGTTGGATGAGTTTCGTGACATTCAACTTCTCATCTATGAGACGACCCCTTTCTCCACCGAAGAGTCATCCCGTTCGTTTCAGTACCTCCAAGATGCTGGAAACACCGAAGGTGTTAATGCGACAGTGTTTGGGCGGAATATTCCTTTCCATGGTTTTGGGTCGAAATACTCGGCTGTGAAGCCCTATCTTGAGAAGATGCACCCCGAAGAGCTGGTCGTCATCTCTGACGGTAGAGATGTGCTGATCAACGTAAACGGCGCCAGTAAAGGAAGCTCTGGTGCTATCGTCTCTGAATTCAAGAGAATGTTTCTCAAGCTCACAGAACAAAACCCCAATTCAGTAGTTGTGTCCACTGAGGCACAGTGTTGTGTGAGCGCATTGACCCATATTCGACCTGGTGACCTATTTGGATCCGATGGCATCAGGGTAGGCTATACTTGTGACTCAAGCAATGGCGATTGTCACTGGGCTGGTGACGAGTTCGCAGCTCCATGGGAATCTTTCATGGAAAACTTGGCGAAGCAACGTGGCTTCGTTGATGTTTGGGATGTGTATCTCAATGCAGGCCTCATCGCTGGCAAAGCAAAGAACTTGCTTGATTTGATCATTAGCATGAACATACAAGAGTCAGAAGATGATCAAGCCGTGTTGACAGACTTTTTGTTTCGTCGCTCGCACGCAATCATCTTGGACTACGAACAGAGACTATTTGGTAGCAACCGCTGGGCTGACGACATGGAAAACAGAGGTTGTATGTTCGAACTGGATGGTTTGGATTCCAATCTTGCTCATTTGGAGACAAGGTCTAAACCTTTGTTCATTCATAGCAATGGAGGTTTCTTGGAATGTCAAGATCATCTCAATAGGTTGCTTGAGAAAAATGCATCTCAATGGTCGGAAATGAACACTGAGCTTACCACGGGACGTCGTCTGAAGTCAAAGACTACCAGTGCTCCCAATTACAAGTCAACCAAGGCGCCCAAGGCACGTCGTTTGATGCCCTCTGTCACTGGCGAAGCTTCTACCGTTGAATCAAAAGAAGTTTCCAACTGATATTGAGGATGGGAGTTCAGGTAGTACGACAACAGGTACTAACGTTAGTAGTTGTACCCTTTGAGTATTACAGCATACACAAACTGGTGAGGCAAGATGGGTATCCACACCCCAAACCATTGAAATAACAATAGGATCTGATAGCATACTTCTGAAGGGTCCTGGTATTAGCTGCAAACTACAAATTCCGATTGCCTAACAACCTCTCCACGCGCAATGTAGTCATGAATGAGGAAACATACATTTGGACCACCACGTTGGAGTTGCCTCCAAGAATGTTTCTGCGAAAAACAAGAGAAACGTGGGCAAACTCCGTTCTGACTTCGATCATTACCGATCCTATGGGGGGAAACTTGACAATGATCCGTTTGTTTATGACTAGTCGTCAACTCCTCTAACATACGTCAGAATTTTCCCAACATTTCATTTAGTCTTCGGGATACGAGATCGATGAGAATGTGTTTAGGGTACTCTTGCATGCTATTGCCGATGCCAAGTGAGATGGTGAAATCGAAATGGATTGGTCCAGGTTCATGCTAACTACCAGACAAACAATGGGTTGTTATGCTATGTGGATGTACAAATAGAGTTATCGCACCCAAAAGACCTCTACTACTTTTGGAATCCTTGTGGATTCTGGGATTGCCAGGCCCACAAATCGCGGCACATCACCTCCATACTCCTCCTTGCTTCCCATTGCATTTCTGACCTGGCCAAAGAAACCTCGGCATAACAGCAGGAGACATCCCCAGGACGACGTGCTCCGAAAACATAGGGGATTTCTATTCCACATGCCTTGGACATGGCAGCAACTACTTGCAAGACACTGTATCCCACACCCGTTCCCAAATTAAATATATATGTATTGGAAGGTGACTTGGCCGCGTACTGAACGGCACAGACGTGTCCTTCAGCCAAATCCATAACATGTATATAGTCGCGTACACACGTTCCATCGGGAGTGTCGTAGTCATTGCCAAAGATTGTCAATTTTTCCAGCCGGCCAACAGCTACCTGGGTCACATAGGGCATGAGGTTGTTAGGGATTCCGCGAGGATCTTCTCCAATCATTCCAGACGGATGAGCTCCAATAGGGTTGAAGTACCTCAAAATAACAATAGTCCAGTCCATACCATTGGTACTGGTACTATATTTCTTTGAGTTGTAAAAGTCCTTGAGAAGTTCCTCAATCATAAACTTTGTTCTCCCATAGGCATTGGTGATGCGAGATCCAACTGAGGTTTCCTCGCTGACTGGGACCTTCTCCGGATCTCCATAGACAGTACAAGAACTAGAAAAGACAAAGGAGTGACAGCCAAATTCATCCAACAACTCCAAAAGATGCAATAGACCAGTCAAATTGTTGTAATAGTACTTGAGAGGAATCCTGGTACTCTCTCCGACTGCCTAAGCTCAATCGAAGCAAAAAAGTGAAGTTCTTGAGCCAGTATTGACAAAAAACAATGTGTCATTCAGCAGGTACCCACCTTCAGACTAGCAAAGTTGATACAGGAATGAAACGTGGGGGAAGCCTCAAAGACCTTTCGAAGTTTGGCCTTGTCGCAAATGTCCACTTCATAAAAGACAAGACGTTCGTCGCGCGCTTCTGGGGTCAAGCCAACGATTTCTGCCACTCGATCCAATGCGACGGAACTCGAGTTGACGAGACTGTCAACAACAACGACATTGTAGCCACTCTCCAGAAGAGTTACAATGGTGTGGGTGCCAATGTATCCACATCCACCAGGGACAAGTATGGTCTGAGTAGAGGATTTCACTATGCCTGTTTTTGTTTTCATGGTGGTTCTTCTACTACCTGCTGGAGAGGATGAACGTACGACCAAATAATCATTTGTGGGATAGTCGAACAGTTTTGGGATTTTGCTGGTGCGACACGTATACTTTTTCCGTAGCTCCTGCCCTACTACTGAGCCATTTCGTACAAACCAAAGGTCTATCAATATCTACGATTAACCAGCTTTCCAATGATATTATTAGTTTTTTCTACTTTCGTTCATAGCTTTCACAACAAATGGCAAAACACAACAAATAATGTTGGTGGAGTTCTCAAATTGTGTCTGAAAACGGTTAGACACAATTCACCGGCAAGCCCCCAGAACCGTTAGAGCATCCACTAAGTCCGCGCGTCGTTCTAAAATTGAGACATTTGAACGACAAAAGGGGTCATAGGCATCCACTAAGTCCACTCGTCGTTCAAAAAAATGATCGTCCGACCCCAAATCGTCGTCCAGATTTCTCCGATTTGGACGACGAAAAATACCGACGATCAATTTCTGGCGCGAACTTCGAACGCTCCTCCATCACAACATCTCCCACCACCAAACCACCACCATGAGCGAGTCCAACAACAATGGTGGCACCAGCAACGCCACCATTGTTACAAACTGTACTACTGAAAACACCACACCATCACCAGGTGGCTCTGGTGGAGCTGGTGGTGGAACGACTAGCAGCAGCAGCACCACAACCACCACCGTTGTGAATGATCATGATGTTGTTGTCAAAAGCGAGGAGGATCTGAACAAGATCATCAATACAAGAAAGAACTATACCCTCGAAGAAGACACTATGATTATACGGGCATTTGTGGCTTGTACACTGGACCCGATCAAGGGAACCGATCAGAGAGCCGGAACATTCTGGGCTTCTGTCTTCCAAAAATTCAAGTCACTGTGTGAGAGAGAGTGTGAGGTTCAGATTCTTGACGATGACGCTGGTGCCCGGACCCCCAAAAGCATTGAAAACCGATACAAGAGACGCATCCAAGGTGATTGTATGAAGTGGACTGCGTACTACAAGTCCCTCCCTCTCAAAAGTGGGGAGCAGGAGAAGGACCGTGTGGATAGGGTCCAGACGAAATACAAGGCATTGCAGGGCAATTTCTTTCGGTACGTCGAGTGCATGAAATACTTGCAGCAGCTTCCGAAGTTTGACCCAAACTTGAAGGAAGCCTCCCAAGAAGAACAGGGGCAGGAGCAAAGCGGCAAGAAGCGATCTGTTGGGGGGGAGGCCAAGTCTTCGTCGAACGGAACTGCAGTTGCAAATTCTTCTAGTGCGACCGTGTTTTCGAATATGAGCACAAACCTCACGCGCCCTATGGGCAACAAAAAGGCCAAGAAGGAGCAAGCCAAGAAACTAGACAGGCGTGCTGCGAAGTTGGAGGCATCTATCTCCCGTGACAAAATACTTCGTGACATGTCCAAGTCCATTGGTAACCTGTCTCGTGTCTACAACTTCCAAGAAGAGAAATATTTTCTCATGAATATGTGGAAGACAAGCATCGATGCAGGAGAGAATGAAAGAGCTGCGGAGTACTTGCGGAAGATAGATTTGCTTGAACGGGATGCTGCAACAACAGGAGAAGGAAAGCAGCGACCCAACAGTAACGGTTCCCATGCTGCGAGCACTCTTGCATCCTCACAGGTTAGTGGAGCCAGACATTCTGGTGGCACCGGCACTACTGCTGACGATGGTGACAGTGATTCTTTCATGCTGGGATCACCAGAACCGACCAATCTTCTTCGTCTTGACACACAAGAGGACAACAATCGTCGTGTGGTCCCAACGGTGGTAAACGTTGTTGCTACCACTGCTGGTACTACCCATGAAAATGAAGCAGTTGCTGAGGAGTAGCATTGCATATTCGTTTAGTAATTAGTAGTAATACTATAATAATGTTTATGTTTCGTCAAACACTACTTCCGTTTTAGTAGTATCGGTCAAGCATAGCCTGATGCAACCGCTGGTGGGTGGCTCTCGTTCCTTCTTGGCGAGCAACAGTATTTTCCCATAGAGATGCAGCAATGTGGCGGTTGTGCCTTTTCTGCTCTTCAGGAACCTCTTCTGTCCCAATATTGTTGTTGCTGTTCATGGAATGGCGGTGTTGCACCTCGTTGAGATCAGTTGGTGTGTCGGTGGCATCACCGGAAATATCCTCATCTGGTCCATTGTTGTTGGGATTGTATGTAATCCTTGGGTCTTGCACGCCCATGACCCGATCCTGTACCAACATGTTGTGTAAAATGAGACAAGTGCATGCCTTTTCAGCAATGTCATCGAGTTTCCATTCAAGCAGTGGGCGCTTGAACCATTGGAAACAGCCCTGGAGGACTCCGAATGCCCTCTCAATGTCCTTCCTTGCACCTTCCTGCCACGCAGAGAAGAAAGTTTCAGCATCAGAACTTGGGTCAGAGCACGACTTCACAAACCGGCCATAAGCTGGATAGATACCATCTACCAAAAGGAACATTTCGTCGAACGATTCTCCTTCAATCGTAAATGGTACAACACCAGCTTCGTTTTCCAACTCCCAAAAGCTGCCATTGTCGAATGCTGCCATCAGTGGACTCAGTGCCAATATATTCTGGTCATTTAGTGTCCCGGCATGCCCAAAAGAGGCATGCCAAAACCACAGGTTGTAATCACAGGTCGCTTCCAACACAACCGTCGGTACCCCCTCTTTTCCTTGATAGTTTCCCTGCCAAGCCTTCGGGCAGTTCTTCCAAATAGTATGACTGCAGTCGAGACTACCCAACATCCCCGGAATTTTATGTACCCGGCTATGTAGTTTGTTGATACTTTTGAGGTCTGCAGCAGTTGGTTGTCGTAAATACTCGGTCTTGTAGAGTCTGTTGAGTGTCTTGCAGAATTCGATGCAAGCCTTCCTCGATTGAGTAAAAGACATCTGAAAGTAGTCCGAAAACACATGAGGTGGCACCCCATATGCCAAAGTCTTCAGGGGCAACAGAAGGCGTGCTTCCAATGAAGCTCCAAGGAATTTCTTTGGGTCGTAGTATGAGTTTTGTGATCGATTCACAACATCTTGCATGATGACTTCGAAGCGTGCTCGAGATACTCGGAAGAAAACCTTGAACTGCTTGTCTGGAAACAATGGCGTAGGCCCTAAATAGTCCCTGTTGATGGCAGCCAGGGCTCCCTTGTGATCGAAGCACCTCCGTTTACTGCGGGTAACTCGCACAGCATCTTCGTCTTCGTCATGATCCTCCTGTTCTTCTTGTTCCTCGTCCTCTTGCTGCTCATCGTTTTCTTGTTGTTGCTCTCCTCCTTGTCTTCTTGCCACAGCATGCATCTCAAGAAAATGGCTGTCGTCATCGCTGCCGTCATTGTTGTCTGCACTCCTGTCACCATTGTCAATTTCTTGTTCCAGCTCTTCTTCATCGTCCTCCTCTTCTTCAGACTCGTCCTCGTCCTCCTCGTCCTCGTTGTCCTCATCCTCCGACGAGGAGGACTCATCCTCTTCTTCTTTTAGCTGCACTATTTCGGTAGCTGCAACTAGGGCTGCATTGCATGCCTGGAGAATCAAGTTAAATTTCTTGAAATCTCCTCCTCCTCTCAAAAGGGTCCATGGTTGATTGTTAACTCTGTGTTTTTCTGCAGTTGTGGTGGTTGGTGGTCCAGCGGGTCATTCTGAGCTGATCGACGGTTTGAGATAGTGGATGCTCTTAGCGTATTGACCAATAATAGGAGGTCACCAAATTGGAGACGTACAGTCCAAAAAGGCGCGCCAGCGTGTTGGAGTCTGCGGGATGATGGATTCTGACCCATCACAGTGCCTGTAATACCGTAGAAAACTTTAGCTCTTGCATTGCAAAGAATGTGTCTGGTAAAACTCGTAGAACCTTGTACCGCAGGCTACAGGCAACAGTTTTGGGATAATGGGCCAAAAATCATCTACTTTCTGGAGGTCACAACAACAAAATTGAAAAGTTGTCACTAGACAAAAATACATTGTTGAAAAATAGAGAAAAAGAGCTTTCCAACGATGTATTTAATCTACGGAGTGGATGAGTCCTCCACTACTCCTTACTACCTACAACATTGTGTCCGCAAAATCCCACCAATGATTTTTTGGTCGTTATTTGCGGTTCAGTGCAAGCCTACAACGGGGCTACTCGTCGTAGCTCGTAGGTAGAGTACGAGTACTGTACCGTACGTACTGTAGTAGGAAGCAAACCCTCTCTCTACTACTGCAGTAAGCCCGGGTGTTCAAAGTAAAGAACTAAAATATTGTGAGATTACGCTACTGTCTTTTTCTGATTGTTTTTGGTCTTGGAATA
Organism: Nitzschia putrida; assembly: GCA_016586335.1. Lineage (NCBI taxonomy): Eukaryota > Bacillariophyta > Bacillariophyceae > Bacillariales > Bacillariaceae > Nitzschia > Nitzschia putrida. The sequence goes on along the minus strand of BLYE01000040.1, from coordinate 194,219 downwards.
TCTTTCTGAAGTACTCCCACAGGTGGAAGTATCTTCTAAACTAAAGTAGGGAAACATGTAGAAACCGACGAGGGCCAGAACTCCCACTCCCCATGTCGTAGGACTCCCAGCGGACTCTTGGTTAGTCGTGACGACGGCAACCCAGACAACCCCATGTTGGTGGGAATGCGAGCGGACGATTCCTTTCACAGATCCTAAGAATCTGTGGCGGGAGATTGCACTCTGCTTTCTCCCTCAAGGCGGCTTCGGTAAGGACGAATACGCCTAATGTTGACTCGTTCCCAAACATTGGGACTTCGTTCAATGGTCACGGTACCATTGACATGAACAAGCACAACATCGTAAGGACCTTCAGCTCTCTCAGCCAACTTGGCTGGATCCTTGATGAGCAATAGAACTTGGTATCCAATAGCATAATCCTTGTAGCGACGACGTTGATTCTCTCGAAGAGTATTGTAGTCGATCAAGGCTTGATGCTTTTCCCTGATCTTTTCGTAGTCAATGATCATGGGAATTGGAAGAAGCATGTCTCAATGAAAAGTGAGAGCGCCAGGCGACACACTGAACGTTGAGTGGGTTGCCATGCGTAACGCTCGCACGCAAGCAGACAAGGCAGCATCCACAAGCTGCTTGGCATCTTGGATGTTGGTAACAGTCGTAGTTCTGAGACCAGTAGCAAGAATGTTACCCATTGTCTTGTGCATACGTTCGACGATAGCATTGGACTGTGGGTTCTTGGTGGTCGAATAGACAAGATCGATCCCCTCACGATAGAGGAAAGCTTGAAAGTCAGCACCCTTGAATTCTGTACCAGGATCATGAATGCACCTGATAGGACGAGGGTAGCGACTCAACCAACAATTGAAAACATGACGAGCCATATCTTCAGCCTTTTCTCCTTCGAGACGAACAAGCTCAGTCAATGTAGTGGCAGTATCGATGACAGAAATGGCCTTGAATTTCACGGGACCCAAACCAGGGATTGAAATTGTCCACGGACCAATACAATCCACCGCGATTTCTTCAAAGGGCATTCCGACGTCATCCTTTGGTGGAAGATGACCAAAACCGGGTCCTTGATACTTGAATCTCTGACAAGCATCACACGTTCCCACATATTCAGTCACTTTTTCACGCAATTTGTCGATGTACAAAAATGGTCGGATGGAACTCAACATTCGATCAACTCCAGCATGTCCGGCCACATGATGATACCAATTCAACACTTCTTTCTCCAACTCTTTTGGAACGACAATCTGCCAATTTTCTCCGGATCGACGACACAACAAATCATACTTGCCAAACTTTTGGACTTGAAACTGTTCAAGCTTTGCCATCTTCTGAACATCTTCGTCAGCATCTTGTAATTCCCGAAGTTGTTGGAATTGCAATGGAACATCAAACTCTCAGCGAATTCGGCGTCGATCTCGGAATCCTGCTTCTCCTCCAGAGGACTGGGATCCAATGGAAAATGAGAGAGAGCATCGGCGATGTCGTTTTCAGGACCAGGACGGTAGATAAACGTAGGTGCAAATTCCTCCAACAACAAACGCCAATGTAGCAACCGCTGGGACTTGAGATCACGTTGAGTCAGGTTCTGATGGTCAGTGTAGATGGTAATGCGACCGCCGTACAGCATGGGTCGAAATTCCTCGAGCACCTCAGTGATACACAACGCCTCCTTGTCACTGGCAGGGTAGCGAGTCTGAGCATCGGTCAGCTTGCGAGAAAAGAACGCCACAGGCCGATTTTCTTGCTTGATTACAGCACCCAATTGAAAATCGGAGGCATCCGTCTCAATCACGAATGGCACATTCGGGTCAGGGTAGTGGAGCAACACATCCTGCGCGACCACAGCCTTGATCTCGCGAAAGGCTTTGTCACATGCCGGCGTCCAGTGCTTGAGAAAATGTCTTGGGGAAACTTTTGTGAGAGCCGTCAAAGGCGCAAGAATGTGAGCACGATTTTTCCAAAAATCTCGGTAGTAGTTGACCATGCCGATGAACCCACGAAGTTGTCGCAAAGTTTTCGGCGGAGCCAGCTGCAAAATACCTTCTACCTTCTTGCGCCATGGCTTCAACCCTTCAGGAGTAAGCCAATGGCCCAACCAATCAGTCTCTCGGACTGCCCACTGACATTTGGCTGGATTGATGGAGTATCCAGCCGCCTGCAACAAGCCAAGCACCCGCTGGATACAACCGATATGCGACTCCCAATCGTTGGAGAAAATACCGATGTCATCAATAAAAACCTCAACATTCTCGTGAAGCTCATCCCTCAACACCTCCTCCAATGTTGCCTGAGCCCAATCAGGGCTTGGAGTAAGGCCCATTGGCAATCGTAGACGACGATACTTGCCAAAAGGAGTTACCAAAACACACAACCAACTCGACTCCTCTGTCAACTTGTAGGTGTAGAAGCACTGGGTCAAATCCAGCTTGGTAAAATAGCGATAGCCACGACGCCTCTGGAAAATGTCTTGAATTCTCGGCAACATGTAGCGAGGACGAACAATACACTTGTTCAATTCGCGAAAGTCATCAACAGTGCGAATGGTTCCGTCCTTCTTTGCCAAGATCAACATAGGCATGCCCCAAAGAGTGTCATAGACCTGCTCCAAGATCCCTTCATCACATTGGCGACGAAGTTCAGCCTTCACCATCGGCGCAAGATGGTGTGGAACAGGATAAGATCGCTTGCAATGGTAAGGTTCAACTCCCGGCTTGAGCTGAATCTCGAACTCGCGATGTGGATACGCTCCCAACTTTCCATCAAACAGCAAAGGAAACTCTCGCAACACAAGATAAAGCTGGTCTCGTTGCCCCACATCCAAGTGTCCTTGAGCCTGAGCCAACGCCTGAACATCTGCAACGGTGGCTTTATGAGCCGCGATCTGCTGATGAGCATGAGCTTCAAGCCGGAGAACCTTGACTGGGGGAACTTCCAATACTTTACGAAGAGCAATCTTGTCCTTCAAATACCCTGGATGATGAAATGGAATGGAGTCATTGTACCAACGACACTGACGCTCCGAACTGAGAACATCAATCTTGACTTGATTGAGAAAATCACGGCCCAAAATCAAATCATACTCAGTGCCAGGAGAGTCAAACACAAACGCACGGACAGTACCAACAGTACGGGTCAAAGAAAACTCTGGCATCTTCAAATCATGCAAAAATACCATTTTCTGATCAGAAACCTTCCCCGCAGCAGTGGTAAAGTTCAATGGACTGTCAAACAACTCCACATCCTTCGGCAAGGCACGCCGCTGGATCATCACATGCGATCCCCCATGATCAAGCAAAGCCCGAAATACGTACGCTCCCTTCCGATCATTGAGACTCCGGCAAGTAGCAAGCGTAGTAGGGATGTAATCGCAAAGTGGAATGTCTGGTGGCAATGGATCCTCAGCACTCTCAGAATCGGCAGTAGTCTCCGCGGTAGTAGTGGTAGCTCCAGTAGTAAGAACCTCACTGGAAACAGCATCTTCATTCAACTGTACCATGGCTGACAACTCTGCTTGCACCTCAGGATCGTAGCGCTCGACCTCGAGATCCTCTTCCTGCAAAAAGAAGCTCTCTGGATCGCCCAATACATCAAAAACATTGGTAGACTTGAAAGTAGACGACCCCACTGTAGTAGCTGGAGTGTCGTCATCGACTTCTTCGACTTCAATAAAGTGACTTTCCGCTTGAGCAGTCGACTTCTCAGGGCTCGCCTTGCTTGGAGAGCCAGACTTCTGACCGGCACGCGATGACATAGAGCGAGTTGTCATGGCATGCGAATGGCCCGAACTGCGTTGACTGCTGCCACTTTTTTCCGACTTCGTAGGCGGATTTCCAAACTTGTTTTGGTAACAGTGCTCCCAAATGTGGCCCTCATGACCTGGCAAAGGACAAGGGTCAGAACCTTTGAGGCGCGCTGGCTTACCAGATGATCGATCGTTGTTGGGACTTGGCTTTGCGTCCCGACTTTTGGAATTTCCGCTTCCTCCATTGTTGTTGCTTGCCTTGTTGTTGCTTCGGCTTGCACTCGACTTTGGTTCGTTCTTGCTCAGGTTTTGAAAATACTTGAGCGCTTCGGCCATATCGATTTTCAATGGATCGTTGCCTGCATCCACGAACTTCTCGTGCCAACTTGCAGGCATTCCCTGGATAAACACACGCACAAGCTCGTCGTCCTTGATCCCGACAGTTGGAGACTCCTCCAATCCTACTGGAGCACCTGGAAGATAGTTTGCGATCTTCAACAGCGTTCGAAGACGATCGAGATACTCGACTGCGCTGAAGCTTCTTGGCTTGCTTACGGTCTTTCGGATGTAATCCAGCTGGGTTTGGTAGTGGTACTCTTCCAACACGGAGTTTCTCCAAACTCTTTGGGCCTGCTTGAAGGCAGTCGTCGAGTAACTTGCTGAACCTGGCTTGGCTGATGCCACACTCAAGACCACCGCCTTTTGCCACTTCTCCTGAGCAGAACCGACGAGATGCTTCTTGAATCGGTCGAACAACTTTTGGTTTTGCCACTTGAGAGTGTCGGCCACAGAGTCGAACTCCTTGAGAAACTCGATGACTTGGATCGGATTTGGCCTTGCGACCAGCTTTCCAATTCGAATGTAAGCGGTTTCATGAACAACATTAATTAAGTTTGAACTATCTGGGCCCATATGTGTCGACGCTCCACTATCTGCAATCCATAAGTCACGCGGAATATCCTCATCAAGATTAGTGAATAGAGCGAAGTCATCAAGTTTCGCCGTACACTCATTCACACCAGCTGTTGCCGCTACTGCAGCTGCAACGACATCACCAATAGAACTGTCATCAGCGTCATTTGCATCTTCATCAGTATCCTCATACACATAGTCCGAATCGTCGCCATATGTAGAATCCACAGCATCTGGATTCTCATATGAATCAGTCTCGTAGAACAGCGACTGATAAGTAGCACCACCGCCGTTTTGATCATCATCATCCATATCGTCATCATCATCTCCATTCTCCCCATTATCGCCACCTTCATCAGGAGAATCATCAGGCATATCATCCGATCCATCATCATCCCCAAAAACATCAAAATCATCATCGTCATCGTCATCGTCTTCGTCAGTTTCATCAGGGCCATAGTTATCACCTGTGAAGTGATAATCATCGCGATGCTTCCGAGCGAACAAATTCTCCAATTCCTCTCTCCTATGCAAGCATCTATCGACAATTCTGCTCAAAAACTGTTCCCACGTGCACTTCCAATGGCCCTTGCAGAAATGGACCAAAGTGTGCAAGTCACGAAGTCCTCCATAAGGAATAACCTCCCAATTTCGGAACAATTGCGTCGTCTCATCAATAGCATAGACCAAATTTCGACCATAAGCCATCTTCGCATAGCCATGTCGAAGTCGAAAGGAACTGATAGGAAGCAATTCGCGTTCATGAATAGAGCGTTCGACCCGAATCTTCACATAAATATCCATATCGTAGTGCGCCACCAAGAAGATCCAATAGGCCAATTGCCTAAGTCCTCGCGCATCGTAGACCTCAGAAAGACGTTCCATGTACTTCTCGAAAGTTACTCCGGCAGGCAATACCACTTGGTTGAAGTGATCCTCGTCAGTATCCTCAGGACCGTAATTATCACCAGTGAAGTGATAATCATCGCGATGCTTCCGAGCGAACAAGTTCTCCAATTCCTCTCTCCTATGCAAGCATCTATCGACAATTCTGCTCAAAAACTGTTCCCACGTGCACTTCCAATGGCCCTTGCAGAAACGGACCAAAGTGTGCAAGTCACGAAGTCCTCCATAAGGAATAACCTCCCAATTTCGGAACAATTGCGTCGTCTCATCAATAGCATAGACCAAATTTCGACCATAAGCCATCTTCGCATAGCCATGTCCGAAGTCGAAAGGAACTGATAGGAAGCAATTCGCGTTCATGAATAGAGCGTTCGACCCGAATCTTCACATAAATATCCATATCGTAGTGCGCCACCAAGAAGATCCAATAGGCCAATTGCCTAAGTCCTCGCGCATCGTAGACCTCAGAAAGACGTTCCATGTACTTCTCGAAAGTTACTCCGGCAGGCAATACCACTTGGTTGAAGTGATCATCATGATACTTCCAGAGCAATCCTCGAGCACGTTGCATCCACGCTTGCTTCCACTCCGATTGGAAATAGCGCACAGAAGGAGAACACAACGAATACTTGTTTCGGGAACCAAGGTTGATCGCGTAGTTAGGGAACACACCATTCCACAGATTGATCCTCAACATAGGGCTGAATGCTTCGCGAACTTCACCATCCCAGTTCGCGTAGTCATGCACAATCCCAGAATTCCAATACCAAGTGAAGATGTCATCCACGTGATCGATCTCTTGCACAGTTAGAGGTTCAGTGGAGTTAGGATCGATGGGCACATCAACACCATCGTCCAACCAAGACACCTCAGGTACTGCAGTCAAAAGGGCAGAAAAGAGCTCCATAGAAATCTCGTCACCAGATGATTATGGAAAGTACAGTTGATTCCACCGTTAATGAAAGTCACCATGCTTGTTCGTCGTTGTTCTTTGTTCTCGTTTGCGTTTGTTGTCGAAACTGTTTTGTGAGCATCATCATCTTCTTTTTCAGATTGCTCATTCACAACATGCACGACCTCTTCAACATCACTTAAGACAACAACATCACTTTCGTCATCACTTTCACCATTGCATACCACTAAATTACTGCATGCAGCAGATGGTTCACACTTTCCATGATCACGTAACTCCTCACACGAATCATCAACATCACGTTGCTGACGTAATCCACGTGTAGCCACTTCATGACGTAGACACTCTTCCGCGAATAGCGCACACTCAGTACACGTTTCAAATGTTGCATCGTGCGAATCAATCAACCGACTGTGACTCGTGTCTGAGTTGATATCATACGCAACCAAGTACTTCTCGATGAACAGCTGAATACGTATATCTTCATAGTAGCTGTGCACACTTTGCGCGTCGCCTTCAAAATCTTTTCCCTTCACATACGCCTCACATTTTCCACCTTGTTCTTTTTCTTTCTTTTCTTTCAAATATTTTCCCTTATACAAATTTTCATACACACCCAACTCGACGTATCCGATTTGACCTTTCTCATTGACAATTTCCAACATATTCCCTCCAGGAAATGTTCCATGACGCTCAAAGCACCATTTCCCAATGAATTCATCCTCGTAGCCCTCATAGCTACCAGCACTGTAGTAACCATCGTTACCACCATTCTCGTTGCATTCCTCATCATCTCCAGTGTAGATCTTGCTGTAAGGAACCTTTTGCATCTCAACTACCTCGAATGCATTCCCAACATCACCGATCTCACAGGACACAAGAGCAACCTCCTCTCTTGCATAGTTGGCTGATTCCAACTTGACACGGCAATCCTTTGCCATGTGGCCTAGTTTGTTACAACGAAAGCACTTGATTTGCTTCGTTGACTTGGCAAACTTGCCAAACTTGCCACCACCTTTCTTCGCAATGCCTAGCCTTATGACCAGGTTCACCACAATGGAAACAATTTCCAGTGAACATTTTTGCCATCAAAGCATGTTCATCTTTGATACGACTGCTCCACTGAGTGCGATTATAACCTCCTCCCGACTTGAATCCAAGTCGTTCAAACTTCACAGAGAGTTCATCACGCAACTCTTCCAAGGTCTTAGTCTCATCACGTTCATAAGCTTCAACAATGTTGCCATACTCAGGAGTAAGAGAGTTCAAAATCTGGATCATGAACCTCCTATCAGTAATCGCGCCTTCAGGATCAATTTCATCCATCTGATTACGTAGTTCCTCCAAATAGGCAATAAAGTTGTCAGGGTCAGACCTCTTTCCAAGTTTGGCACTATGGAAACTGGTCGTCAACTTGGTAAGAGTAGGAGTAGTACGAGGTTTGTACTTCCTCAACAACTTTGCCCAAGCCTCAGTGATGTTTCCATCTGGGTACTTGCTTGACTTAGTCGACTTCACAAGATTGAAGGCGATCCTAGCTTTAGTGGTAGAACCACTGCAAGCCTGAATCAAGTCATAGTAACCAGCCAAGTTGAGACGCCTGAGACGAATCTGCTTCTTGAGCTTCTTCTTGTCATACTTGGTCAACTTAGACTTGCTAGCCTGAGTCTCAAGTATCTTCATCGCAGAAGACAAGCTCAAAGCAGGATCAGGCACCACAGGATCGGGTACCACTGCAGCACCACCAGTTCCACCAGTAGTTACAGTCGTAGTAACCTGTCCAGTCGCATCACCAGCTTCACCACCTCCAACATCACCGCCAGTTTCACCGCCACCTCCAGTACCAGCGTCCACAGCATCAGTACCAGGCTCCAAATCACCTTCCATCTCCATGTCCTCAGCCTCACTATCGTCATCCAACAATCCACCTTTATCTGCTCCGATCTTGTCGTCAGCAGAGTAAGGATCAAGTTGCTCCCTTCCAACAAGGAGAGACCAGTAACCTTTGAAATCGGCTCTAGCCTTGAAGCGTTCACTCCACTGTTCCCAAATCGACTTCTCACCAGAGAACTTGGGTACAGGGACCTTGATGGTATCCTTGACATCATCGTAATCGCTCATCTTGCTTGTTAGAAAGTCTTGAACTTGTTCCGAAAACACTTGTACCTTCCAATAACAAGTGGACAATCTGGTGTAAGAACACAGGAGTAGTTTCAATCCGAATTGAAATAGGGTTCTTAAGAATGTCCGAAAAACACCCCTTTACTCTTACGTTTGTAGTATGCTTTGTTGGTAGCAGAACCACTCTAGTAACCTATTAGCTTTACAACTATTGGGTTTTCCAGATTGTGAGCCTTTCAACTCGTTTTCCTCAAACTCGGAAATGATCCAATCTTGACACCTGAGTTCTGGATCCAATTCTCCCAGAACTTTCTCCAATCGTTCCTTCTGATGTTTCTCATGTGAGTGAAGCTCCCAGAGCTTCCCTCACCACCATCGATGTAAGCCTTGGTCTCGTTCCATCGATCTCACCAAGTCTCACCAAGATTGCATGATGCTCTACCCTTAGATAAACGTATCACGTTTCTCTAGGCCCAGCACCACTTCTCTCAAGTATCCAAGACTGTTCCGATTCACTCCATGCGGTCCTTATGTGTCACCAAGAACACCAAGCTCCACTTGGTCACTTGGGTACCACATTGGGTTCACGCTTGCTCACAATTACTCCGTTGTACGTTTCCTATCCAGCACGATTCTGGATTCCATATTCCACTCTGCTCACAATTTCCCTTGTCGCAACACATTCGTTTCATCATAGAGACCACATGCCATTCGTAACGATACGAATGCATGTGTGGTAGCTAAGACAATACTTAGTCACCTCCGACAACCACCATCTGTGGAGACGTTGGCGACGGAGTAGTTGAGCCAAGACCTCGTCATGCAGGGTGGACAAGATGCTGGAGTCGGTGGAGAAGGGGATGCCTGGTGAGTGGCGGGGTAGCAGGGGGGTTGGAAGTGTCAAGTCTGTGCCTTGAAGGACGGATTTGGTGCGTTGGTCTGCAATTTCGTTGCCCTGTGCCCAGAAATCCAATTGCGACCACTGGGTATGGTTTCCCTGGTGTTCTTTCACGTGGTGGTAGTGGAAGGTGATCCCTGCCAGTCTCATCCGAAGGTACCAGCAAAGATGTAGTAAATCCCAATCTGCCGCGGTCGGTGAGGGCGGTGTTTGGTTCCCGATGGCTCCGTGCCCTGCTGCCATGTTGTCGCATCCAATTGTAATCGACCGTTGTAGAGTGGTCTTGGATAAGGTTTGACCATAGCCAAAGTGGTCAGTACTCCAAGAAGGCCACCCACTTCGCTGTGATATGCTGATTGGCTGTCGGGACACCCTGGAGTCAGGTTAGTACCTTGGAACCAGCACTGGGAGTGGGACTCCAGCGTGTACAGTTGAAAGGCAGAGGAGCCGTGGCCGTTGTAGAAAGATCCATCTGTGATAGCGACTGCCTGATGATTCGCTAGGCTTGTCAAGATGGGTTCATAGGAAAGAGATTGAAGTTGTAGCCAATGCTGAACGCTCCAACAGAGGGCCCTCAGATCCGGGTCAAGGGGTGGGGGGATCCACCTGTTGACGAGTATGGCCAAAATATCGGATGAAGTGATCTGGAGCACCGATTGCGATAGCTGGGACTGCGTCTGAAGGAGGTAGACTAAGACTGGATGGGAGCCGTGGGAGATTGTCCAATTGGCCAGGGAGAGAATGCTCCATGGATCCGTTGTCGTTGCCCTGTAGAAGATCGTATTCGTGTGCCGAGAATAGAGGCAACGGACATGGGGAGATGCTGCAATATGTGGTACCCACTGCCCCAGCTGGCTGCTAAGTTGAGCGGTAGTAGAGCAGGGGACCAAGAAGCACTGCCGAATGGTCTTTTCCCAGAGCTCCCAATGTTCAGGAGGGGGGCGTGATTGCTGGGGAAATTGAAGATGGGAATGTTTGGTGTGAAGTTGGGTGTTGATGGAGCCGTCGAGGGTTCCAGGTAGAAGCCTGCAACCATATCCATCCGCCAAATCAGAGATAGTGGTAGCCTGTAGGAATAGTCGGCACCTGTTGAGAAGTTGCAGCTGACACAGTGGAATGCCTGCCTGAATGAAGGCATCGATCAAGAAGGAATCGTTGCAACGTAAACCTTGGAGGCGCGGGCAAGTGGACTGCTGTATACAGATCGAATGGTTGTGGGCTGTCATTAGTAGATGTTGGAGCCAGCACGGTGTCGTGAGTGCACAGAGGATGTCCATTGGCAAATCAGAAAGAGGAATTGAGCTTCCAGCTTCCCAGGATTTCCGTAGCAATTGACCCGTCATTGAAGGTTGGTCCAGGTGGGAGTAGAAAAGGTGGAGCTGTGAGGTGAAGGCTGTAATTTCCGTGTCATGTAATCCGTATCCCAGTTCAGACGAGGGAGCGTAGAGTAAATCACGGTGGAAGAACCGAATGAAGCCTGCCTTGGGTAGGCCCGTTTTCAAAATGGTCGACATAAGTTTTCGGTGTTGCGAGGGAGAAAGGCATAGAGCGGTCAATGGGTATTCCAATTTTTTCAAGATGGTCATTGTCAGCGCATCCCATACTTCATGATGTCGAAGGTTGCTCACTCTGATTGCATCAGCCCATTTTTTTGCTTTGGTCAGGAGTTGAGTGAAGGCTGTATCATCCTCACCCATAGGGGTAATGCTACCCCAAGCGTTTCGAAGGCTTCGGTGGGTTCTTTGCGTGGGAGCTGTTGGATAGTGTTGTCAAAATTACGCGCGCACAGATTGCCTGGTTGATCCGCCACTGTTTCCAGTTGCCACATACCATATTCATCCCACTTGTATGAAAGGAACCACCATGCACACTTTTGAATGTTCAAAGCGCCACCAAATGCCTGGACGAGGCCTTCCCAACATGTCAATTCTGATTGGGCTTGTGCCAGAATGTCGGAAGGAGGCACTTTCATGGTCTCTCCCGTCTGGACTAAGTCGGTATTGTCTACGAAGGCAAAACCCACCGGGCTCAAGGCCCATGCCGTCACTCCATTTGAGAGTGTGCACTTTCGTAGCTTGGCTCCGAGGTACAGGTCTGGGTCCCCTATTGAGTCCTCCTTCATTGGGAAATATCGATTCAACTCTGTGATGGTAGCCAAGGCGTCATGGCTAACCGCAAGGCAATCATCCACCTACAGTAGTACGTAGGTGTAGTATGTCGTCCCATCCATTGGCCTCACGGAGGGTTTATACCACAGGTCAGGATCTGCAAGGCATGGTTTATACTTCAGACTGACCATGCAATCCGCTAAATGGTTTCTGAAGCACGCGCCTGATAACTTGAGTCCAGGGACATGCCGTATATTAACGCATGTCTCTATGATTAGTAAAAAAATTCTAACGTACATACATACAGACGTAGTAGTTTTGGAGATATGCAACATCGTTGGAGCAACCAGAAGCGTACGAAGGACGCATGAGGCAGCAGCAGCAAAAAGTTTCCCTGGCATGGAAGCACACTTTTTTGCTAGCACGAGTGACGACTGACTGCGATACACAGCGACCGGTGTCCAGCTACAGCCAGAGCTTTTTCGATCTTTACAACAAACAGTTCAACTATGGTTTCCTTTTCTGACTACTTGGCCAACAGGCCCGATCCTTATGCTGGTAACTACACTGCCTTGGGCACCAAGTTCAGTGCCACCCGTGCGGATGCCGCTCTTTTTCTTGGGTTTAACCCCCGCAGCCAAGAGCATTGTGGTGCACAGTGTTAGGCAGTTTCCGGCCAATTTCTTGGCGCCTACTGAGTGGGATGGAAGGTACTTCGGCGCCCTTGGGGACTTTGACGCTGGAGCTCCGTACACGACGGTGGAAGTGACCACGGCCTTCTGGGCCACCACTTCCCCACCGGAGCCCCAGCTCCCCCCCCGGGGTAGTAGCTCAAGCTCAAGACCTCCCTGACGGAGAACCGCGCCCAGTCCCAAAACCTACCAAAACCCCTCAAGATGTTTGGGGAGAAGATGGCTGCACTACTTTGTGCCTCTGGTGTGGCATCACTGCCGTCACCGACAGCCACACGCCACCTGCCCAACACTGTTGCTGGCCCCGCCTTTCTAGTGCGCTACCTCCAAGTTCGGATCGTGGCATGGCTCCAACAAGTAAAACGGGAACTCATTGTACCTCCAGCTCCGGACTTCACACCGCTGCTACAACAATGCAACATCAGGTCCACCCAATGGGTGCCGCACCTCCCCTTCTACTACCAAGCGATGCTGCCCCCACGAGCCTCGCCTTTTGCCGCGACCCCCGCCTCCTGGTTCCAGCAATCTGTCGCTCCCACGGCTCCTACCACTGCCCTTGCCAGCACAGTCGGCACACATCCAGCTGCCGCCCTCGGAGATGCCACTTCCGTCTACTCCTATCAGAGTGCTCTGACCAATCTGACGATGCTGCCTCAACCTCCCCCAGCCCCTGCACCGGCCCCAGGCAAACCTCCTGCGGAGAAGCAACACACGATCACCAACAACCAGCCCAACCCCCTGTTCAATGCAGTCCGGGCAAAAATGGCAGGACGCCAACTTCGCAAGATCATTGAAACGAACGGCGACCCTCCCACGGTGACCCGCCATGGCAACACCCAACGCACCAATGTGTGCATCGTACCATGCAACCGCCGGGCAGACCACGCCCCACATTCCGAGGAGGAAGATGCCCAGCTCCTGACTCCTGACGTGGGCAGAAAAGGTGTATGCTTGACTGGTCGGCCAGGCCCCGTCCCCTTCGACAGGTTCGGGGCCAGGCCCACCCAGTCTCTATCCACCAGTTTCGTTGGGGAGACCCACAGCGGAAGCCCCACAAACGAAACGGCCGCGCCTGCTCGACCCCCAGCAAACGCCTTTGCCCATGGTGCCACACACCCCAGCCACCTGCCTACAACAATTGGCCTTGGATCAACCGGACTTCGACAGTGAACTCCAGCACGGCCCAGCGGACAGCCTTCTTGCACCACATCGAGTGTCCCCAGAGCCCGAAAGCGTCCCAGCTCCCGCCCGCCCTACGGCAGAGGAACTCCTGTTAGGTGGGGAAACGTTAGGTGAGTTAGTTGCAGCGACTGTGCGTTTGTTTGATGCTGCTCCCTCTTGGACACAATTCCTTCAAACCATCTGCGGCCCCGGCAACCTCGCCAACGACCTCTATGCCTTGCCCCACCCTGCTGGCCCTTTGCTCTGCTACTTCGCTCACCAAGGCGTCCCCACTCGCATGGCCACAGCACCCTGGACCCCTCAACAACGACAGACAGTCCTGAACCGGGGGCCCTCACCCCAGCGCCAACGAATTCGCCGACTTCCTTAGCACAGAATTCGTGGCCATGGTCAAAAATCCATTGGATCATCCTCCCGTGGAGCCGAGTCCGCCACTTGCCCTACCTCCTTTTGAGCCCCATGGGCTGCATCCCCCAAGGGGACCGCCGACCTAGGCCAATTGTGGACTATTCGTACTATGATGTGAATCTGGATACGGTCCCTTTGGCCCCCGCCGAGGCCATGCAATTCGGAAGGACATGGCAGCGACTCCTCTACTGGCTGGTTCACGCCAACCCGGCCTTTGGCCCCGTGCACATGTCAAAATTGGATATTGCGGACGGGTTTTGCCGTATACCTGTCAACTCATGGGGACTTCAAGCACTGGGAGCCATGCTCCCGTCCCCCAAGGCCGACGACCCCTGGATTGCCTTTCCACTCATGCTGCCCATGGGATGGGTTCTCTCGCCACCATACTTTACGGCCACCACAGAGACTGTTTGTGATTTGGCAAATTCCTACATGAGGCATTGCCTCCCTTTGCTGCCCCACCCACTCTAACCAAGTTGACTAATCTTTTTCATGGTGCAAGGTTGGGCAGAAGGTCAGACCCAGACTCATTCATCACTTATATGGAAGAATTGAAGAGACAGATGGATGAGATAGATCCTGAAGGTGCACTTATGGATAAGAGATTCATGATTCAAATCCTAAATGCATTGACTCCAGACTATCAGACAATTGTTGAAGCAGCTGAGAGAAATGAATTCACTACTCTTGAAGAATTAAGAGAGGAGCTATGTGTTAAGTATGAAAGACTTGGTTATGGCAAATTGGGAAGAGATCATGGAAACGTAACTTCAACCAACACCAGTAGAAACCATCAATGGTGGAAGAGTAGATGAAAGTGGAACAAGAAGCACTACTGGCAAAGATGTTCTCAGGAACTTGTTTCAATTGTGGAGAGAATGGACATAAGGCATGTGATTGTCCTCAACCTAAGAAGAACAGGAACAATAATCAGAGAAAGGGTGGGGGATTCACCAGAGGTAAGCCATTCCCTATGAAATGTTTCAAATGTGGAAGAGTTGGACATACAGCAAGGAACTGTGATGTCAAGAGTGATTCAGCATACTATGCAAAGGAAGAAATTGCATTAGTAAATCTTGAAATGGTAAATGAGGAAGAAATGATGAAAAATGAGGAAGTTAAGTGCTACAGTGCACTAGAAATAATGGAAAAGTGTTTTGAGAAAATTGAAGTTGAAGAGGCTTATAACATTGACCGAAACTTTGTCGATGAGAAAGAGCATAAAGAGAAGGTATCAAATGACCCTAAAACGGTTGAAAATGATGAAGTTGTTGCTAAGTTATGGGCAAGTGAAAGTGAGGAATGTTGTGAGACGGTGTGTGACGACGAGAGTGATTGTGACACACACTGTGACAAGAAATGTGAAAAGACTTAAGCTGAATTGAAAAGAGAAGCGTCCGAAATGTCCTTGATGTTTACACATAGAGAATATTTGGTTGCGGAAGATGTACGGACAAATGTGACGTGTGCAAGGGAAATTGCAAATTATGACGTCACGGACTATGTTTGTGAGACGTGCATCAGGGAAGCACAGGAAACTATTCGTGATAGAATTTTGTGTCCAGGAGATCATGTCAGGATAAATGATGAAAAGGAACTACTTGAGTGCTCGGGGGAAAACTTCGAGGCATTTGAAGTGACCGCAACACACAAACTCACCAAGCAAGAAAATGTACCGTGAATTCAGTCGCATGACCGAATTTTGGGGGAGTGATGGGTCACCAATCAGTGCCGAGGACTTCTATCAAGGTATTCAGCGACTGCCTACAGGCGAATACCCAGACCTCGTGTTTACTTTGGGGGAAATCACGGCGGACGAAATTGACGAGGTCGACCGTCTGATTTTCGAGTACCAGAGCTCGCCACGCATGTCTAGCGCGATTTTTTCGAATCGACATGGTTTTGGCGAGAGTGCTGTCCAAGATTCCGTGAACCCAGAATTCCCAATCTACGAGTGTCAACTTTTCAGAGGCGAACGCCAAGTTCTGAGTTCAGTCACGGTTGAGAGGTTTCGACGTCAGTACTGTGAAAGCTGGGAAGCAGCTGCTCGAGGAGTACTTAGAAACGGTCATCCTGCTGTTCAGGGCCGTGCCTATCGAGTACGCCCGGCGTACCCAGCGCATGTTCGGACCCCCAAAACCTACGCCAATCTTTGGCGTAGTTGCACTTTTTTACACTACGCCAAATTCTGCGGCGTAAGGCATTTGACACAATGGACCACACATTTGACACATTTGACACAAACTTCCACGACACAGATTTCCAGCTAATAAAGACTAGCAAAACATCAATCCAGGGTTTCGACATTATTTGTAGCGCACCTTCTGTCAATGTCATTTCAGATACCACTCCTAGTAAAGAAGCATTGGTCTCCGGAGAAGGCAAAAATCTCAGTTCTAGCAATTCATAGGACATAATCCTGTTTCCCATCTACGAATGCATATTCTTGTGAAATGTTTAGTGCTCTTATTCAGAAAATAGAAACAAAGATCGATTTCGCAGACACAAATATTATGGCTGGGTCAAGGGGTGGAAAGCCGAACTACATTGAGGAGCTTCCATGTCAATGTTGGCGAGAGATGATAGCAGTGGAAGGCGATTATTTTTTATAGTGTGAAATAGTACGAGTGGATCAGAAATACGCCAATCGCTGATCACGCCAACGATAGGCATGCCCCAGTGCATCCACCAATTGGCGCAGAAATGTAGTACGCCAATTGGATGCGCCCCGTGCGCTGGATTTACGAAATGGGACAACGATGCAACAATATTCAGCAACGTACTATGAAGTACTACATCGAACGTGTCGCGAAAAGAGAACTACGAGTTATTTATGAGGAGCAGGCACGCGACAGATTGATGCCTATGAATCTGAAATATCCTCTGCAACGTGAGGCATTTGTACTAGTGAACCGCGAGGATGCCAGAGAAGAAGTCTGCAGAATTTGGAGAACTGCCCGTGCTGAGGACTATGTGGAACGCTTTGAGCCGATTTGTAGAGGGCCTACAAGACCGAAATGATTGGCTGGATGCTCTACTCTCACCAACCAATAAACGACGAACATCTGGTGGCAAGAATTCAGGCCCAGGAACCAGAGTTGGAACATCTCCACTTTAAGTTTATCAAGGTCGGGATGCATGCCAAAGGCAAATCAAGTGCGTTTGCAGCCAGGAGCAAGCAGGACACAGCCGTTAAGGCTTTGCACATTGAAACCAGTGAAGAGCTAGCGCCACTAGCAAAAACCATATTCAAACGGATTTACAATTCAAGAGCGACTTCATGGCCAAGGGGAATCCGGATGAGATGGATGCCACTGTTCAAAGACCTTACCAGTACATCAGCGCAACAACAGTTTAGCAAATTTCAACACTGCCAATTGGGATGGACAGGACAGATGATTACAGTCACCGTCAGTGGCGAATTAGCCAACATCAAATACCGCTATCTGGCAAACAAAACGAAATCTTTGCATGAGGCACTGATGGAAATTCCATCCACCACTGGAAACACACAAACTTCCTTATTTTTCTCGGTGGAAGAGGCCTATTGGAGACAAGAGGTATATCAATTTTCCTTTCACCCAGAAAAAGCCCATGAAGCCATGGCAATCATCAAGGGCCTGTTTGTGCGGCTCAGCGTCGACTACCCCAAATCGGAACTCTAGGAATATTTCACCCCATTGGCCATCCGCCGCGCCGCCACTATGAGTTGAGACCCAATCAAACGTACAGTGGTGTTGGAAGAAGACCGCATGGTGGAGGAATTGATGGAGGTGGATGCCGACATGATGCAATTTATCGCCGGAGGTGCCGAAGTCGAAGCAGAGGGAGTGCTCACGAGAGAAATCTTGTATACTGACTGATATGGAAAAGAAGACGAGGAAGACGAGGCATCTAACGCTTCAGTGAGTACAAAGAGCACTAAACGTTCTTGCACTTCCAGGACCTCAATGGGCACGGAAGAGATGGAGGCAATCAGAGGAGGTTCCATCACAAGGCTGTCTCACACCTCCTCGATTTCCCAAAAAAAGATCACGAACGAGCATACCCTTAGATTCCACCAGTGAAACGTCGAGTGTCACAAGTGTCACGACCAAGAACACCATGGCCACACACGGGACGAGACTTTCCTCGACTGTAACAAAGACAACAGCTCTGCCATCATGATAGCCTGGCTAGCGGAGTATCAGATGAAGAATGCCCTTTTTGAAATCCGCCCCGATCTCAGTCGTTCACCCACGACCGACAGAGGTTCGGTGCCTATTGATGGGATCTTTGTATCCAGAGGGGTGCAAATTGCACAAGGCGGCATGTTGACACCAGAGCAAGCAGTGTTTGGTACCAGCTCGGACCACAACTGCTTATGGATCAATGTACTGGCAAACCCAATCTGGGGATTCAAAGCGCCAAGTTTGCACCGACCAGTTTTGCGACGATGCAATGCGGCCAATCCCAAAGTGGCCAGGCGATATCAGGAATTGTTCGCAGCACAAATTGAGAAAGAAGGACTGCACGTCAAACTTCGACGCCTACATGATACTTGTCAGTACCCCCCCTCGATTCAGAATGAATCTGACATGGCATTTGTGGACAGAAGATTGACTGAGATTCATCGGTATGCTGACCGCAGGTGCCGCAAGGTGAGGACAGGGACACTGCCCGAAATATCGTAATTATAGAAAAATATCAGTATGAATATATAAACAATAAAAACAATATTTAACCCCGCCCAACTCTTCCCAACGATTAATAAATAGGCACCCGCGCACAACATGTATACCCAATTGTCACGCCGGCCATCCCTTGTGACGAGGACAACAGACCAAAGCAAACATATAAGCCCTTTGATAAAGACGATAAACACGATAAAGACGATAAACACGATAACGGCATGTGAGAAAAACGATAAATATGATAAAAACGATATAAGCGATAAAGTCGATAAGTGGTGATTGATAAATACGATAAAGACGATAAACTCGTCGGTAAAGGAGGCGGAATCGTAATGAGCTTCCAATACATTCTGTGCACTGCTAGTACGTACGATAGCTCCTGGTGGTGTATGTGCTACGTTTCACCACACAACTACATCAACAACAATCACCAAGCAAAAGGATGAGTGAAAACACCCAACCCAACATCCCAACAACCAACAACACAGCCACAAGTGTTGTCAAAAAGGAAAAAACTGGTGCTGGTGCTAAGAATGTCGCCAGCTTGCCCTGAAGCAAAAACTTCACAATCGAAGAAGACATCTTTGTTGCCAGGGAATTTGTGACCTGTTCCCTGGATCCAATCCATTGGGCCGACCAAAAAGGAAAAACCTTTTGGACGGCGGCATTCCAAAAGTTTGAAAACTATCGTCAGGCAGAATCGGAAGTCCTCGTGGTGAAAGACAATGAGCGGACCCCAGAATCCATCCAGAACCGTTTCAAACGAAAAATTTCACCAGATGCCATGGCATGGGTTGCCATTTTGAAGGCCACTCCCATGGCAAGTGGCGAGAACGAAGACCATTATGCTCGTGTGTGTGATTTGTTCCAGACCAAACATAAAACGCCATTTCGTTTCTTGAGTTGCATGAATGCACTCATGAAAATGCCCAAGTTCGACCCAAATTTGTCGTCCTCGTCCGAGGGATCACCCAACAAACGCCCTCGCAAGAATGATTGTGTCTCACCGACTTCCTCTCAATAGCAGTGTTTTCACAAGTGTCTCCAGCACCCTGGGTTGTCCAATCGGGGCAAAGAGAGCCAAGGCAATTGTGCATGAGGAGAAGGCTGCCGAGAGGAAGTCGATTTCCGTCATATCTGAGGTGTCTGTGTCTCTCAATCACATGACAAGTGCCCTAAAAGAGAGTCAGCTACGCCATCAACAAGTGCAGGACCGCCTCTACCTCACCCAGGTCTGGAGAACCCTATTGCAGGCCGGCAATATGGAGGAAGCGGAAGTGTACTTCCAAAAGATGAAACAATTGGAAGAAGCTCCGGCTGTAGCACCAGTAGAGAAGAGCAAGAATGATGGACTGCCAGTTGAGATTAAGGTCCTTGCTGCTGCGGGTGGCAACAAGGATGATGATGACGATCGCCTTCTCGAAACTCAAGAACCACACCAACAAGGAGCTCCTACTGCTGCAGTATCAGACTAATACTGGTAGTATCAAAGTATCAAAGCTACTAGCCATCAACAAATTGAAACAAATTGATAATACTGTTCGAGTTAGTACTAGATAGAATGCCTAGAATGTCTGGACACGCCTAGAGTGTCGGGACAACAAAGCCCGATGGAGTCTTACGTGTTCCCGTCTCTTTTGGTGGCGATCAACCACCTGTGACTGCTGCCACCTTTGGTTGGCAGCTTGTCGTCTTGTCTGTTCATCATCCATCTGCCGGCCGGGCTGCTGCCTGCTCTTCTTCTAGTGCGCGGGGCATCACTATTTCATTGTTGAATGGATCGTAAGTAGCTTGGAGATCTCCTTCCTCTACATGGTCATGCACTAACATATTGTGTAAGACCATACAGGCACAGGCACGCTCCGAGATTTCGTTCAAGCTAAAAGCATGGATTGGTCTTTCAATCCATTTGAACTGCATTTGCAACACGCCAAATGCTCGCTCAATATCTTTCCTGGCACCCTCTTGCCATGCAGTGTACCTCCTTTCGTAATTCAACGAAGGGTCCGTCATCCCCTTTACAAAACGAGCTCGAGCAGGGTAAATCCCATCTACCAACACAAACATCTTGTCAAACTTCTCTGTGCCCACTTTGTATGGCACTGTTCCTGCCACTGTTTCTAGGTGATGGAATGATCCATCCTCAAACCCTTGCATCAATGGACTCAGAGAAAGAAGAATGTTGAGGTCGTTGAGGGTGCCAGCATGCCCAAAGCACACATGCCAGAACCACAAGTTGTAGTTGCATGTTACTTCATATACGATGCTTGGGTGTTTCTCTTTGCCTTGGAAGTTCCCCTGCCATGCTTTTGGACAGTTTTTCCAATGAGCATGGCAGCAATCCAAACTGCCGAGCATTCCGGGAACGTGGTGGACAGAATGATGAAGTTTGTCAATTCTTTTAAGGTCGGTAGGCGTCGGTCTCCGAAGGAAATCTTTGGAATACAGTGCGTTCACAGTGCGAGGGAACTCCATACAGGCAGTTCTAGCCTGTGTGATGGACATCTGGAAGGTGTCAATAAACGTGTGGTGTGCCACTCCAAATGCAAACGTTTTTAGGGGCAACAACAAGCGAGCCTCGAGACATGCCCTACCCAATTTCTTTGCACCATCAACTCCATTTCCACCGCCATCAGTAGCTCTTGTACAACAAGTAAAGCATTGCTTCAAATCTGCTCCGGGAAAGACGGAAAATGGCCTTTAATTGACCATCTGAAAACATAGGTGAGGGTCCGAGCTAGTCACGCACCACTTGCTTACGGACTGCTTCATGATCAATTCTTGTCCGGGAGCTTAGGGGTTTGCTTCGGTGGCAAGGTTTCCGTTTCCTAGTAGCATCCATCCTTGCTAGTGAATTGAGAAGAGATTCAACACCCTCTTCTTCGGTGTTGTCCTTCTTGTTCCCCACTACTAACAAAGTCGTAGCAGCTACAGCCATGCTTGCTTGGCTGCAAGCTTCGATCACCAGAGCTTGTTGCTGCAGATTTTGTAGGACCATATCTTCAAAGACAGCATCAAAGTCATCAGCATCATCAGCCATGGTGGTGCTTGGGGTGTTGTCGCGTCGGGTGGTTTGGGAGAGTGTGATATGAATGTCGGCTTGGATGACGTCATGCTTTACCTAGATTTGAACCGCCAGAGATAATTACTGCCACTTCGACGATCAAATCTATTGGTTATGGGGCCTTTGACTTGGACCAAACACATTTGGACGACCGCGCGAGTTAGACACTGCTCTAAGGTGTACACGCGCAGGTGGTGCTAAGACGAAAATCACCAAATCCAGCCACTCTCCTTCCGAGAGTTACCATACCAGGAGGCTCTTACACCATGCTGGTGCAAATTTTAGGTTGGTATTATCCAATCACAACGAGTCAAAACCTAAAACTGCCTTGGCTGTAGCCAATCATAACCTCCCAAAACCAAAAATTTGTTCTTTATTAGCCAATCAGATTCACCAGAAACCTAAATTGTGCTCCGTATTCGCCAATCAGATATACCTGAAAGTTTACCGTCAGCCAATGAGAGTTGGCAAAAACCTAGAATTGGTTTGCACATCCGCCAATCAGCAGTCAAAAACCAAACTTTCTCACAAGGACAACAAAGGAAAAAGGCCACGATGATGCCAACAAAGAAGAAGGGGAATCCCTACAAGGCAACAAGAAGTCAAAGGCCAAAGCTGTCGCAAGCCCACAGGGATGCAATTCGTGCAACAGCTCAAAAGAATGCCCGCACAAAGAAAAATGAAGAAGACGAGAAGAACAAAGCAAACAATGCAACTTACTTTGCATCATTTTTTAAGAGCAATAAGAACGACAGCAATACCACTACTAGTTCTACAACACCTACCAGTGATGAAGATCTGGCTGCTGGTGGAAAAGAAACTCGTCATCCACTGGTGGTGGCCACAGTACCACCACCAGTCACACCAGCAGCACCACCAGCAGGAGGACAAGGGGGACAAGGAACACCGCCACCAGCAGTCTGACACGAACACGCACCCATTGTAGCAAATATCGATGTCATCATTCTTGATCATGATGATGAGGATGACGAGACAACCAGCGCCATTGATGGTCTAGTGGTAGAACAAGAGGAACAAGCAACTTTGCTGGAGGTGGGAGGGTCCTCTGTAATGAAGACATTCCTTCATGCTATTCAAGATCAGCTAAGAAGGGAATGCAAGGAGGCAGTGGGGTGGGAAGCTGGATCCTAAATCATTTGAAGTCGAATGATTGGTGGATCCAGTCCATTCATCGCAGGCTAGTATGCTCAAAACTAAATCTCAAGTTTGGGGTAGATGAGGATGAAGATGCATACTTCCGGGATGTGTATGTTTGGTTCCCAGATGTAAGGTGGGGCTTCATGCCCCCATGTGTGAATTGTCAGTCCTGTGAACATGTCAAGAACAATGGGTTCCGTGACAACCACTTTGGACGAAGTGTACTTTCAATTTCAGGGCACTACTACTGCCTTTCACGCAGGTACCGATGCAGTGCATGTGAGGAGCATTTGCTTCAAATGCGTGCACTTGTCAAACATGCTGCTGACAAAGTCAATGGTGAGGTCATATTCCCACAAGAAAATATGTCAGACAGCCAATATTCATTCATGGCTTGGGACAGGAGGTCATTGCCATTGTATCCTAATGGTATTGGTGATGATTTTCCAGCATTCTTCACCCATCAGTCTGGAGTGGACCGTCAACTGCTTGACCTGATGAGACCTCTACAAGACAAAGGTCTTCGGCCTGAGGCATTGGCAGATATCATACTGGAACTGAACTCAAAACAGTACCATCGTCACATGATAAAGCGAGAGCAGCAAATTCGGTCATCTATAGATGATTCCCAGAACAAAAAAGGAATCCTATTTTCGGAGTTTGCAGACAAGAAGCGATACAATGGGTTGGTGCCTACTGGACGGTACTTGGCATTCGTCTACAAGTGCTACCATGACACTATCAAAGACTTCCTTGATAGGGAGATGAAGAAGCGGGGTGCAAAGCGGTTGCACATTGATGTCAGTTACAAAGAGGCAAAACATTTGTGTCAGTACCATGGTCACAACTTGTTTAAAGGTCTTGTGACGGCAACAAATGAGATTGGAGAAATCCATCTCCAGTTTCACGTGGTAATGGATGATCATGACCAATTTGTACCAGCATTGAGAGCCTTCCAAGAAACTGTTGATGCCTATGGTCAGGAACAGGTAGAACTTGTTTACACAGACAATGTGGTGGGTGACAAGTATTTCTACACCAAAATGTTCCCATCTCTTGCAAGATCCCAAGCTCGTGTTGACGCAGTTGCTAAACAGTTGTCCAGAGAGACTGCCGGCAACAAGAGGAAGGACAAACCAGCAGTACAGGAGCCACCTGAGTGCATGTTTGATAGGAGCCTTGTTAGAATCGTATCTTCTCTTTGTCGAATTGTGCTACTAGCTGAGCAGGGCATTGATGGTACCAACATTCTTGAGCATCCCAACTTGGACAAGGACCCTGATGCCAATGACATTGAAGACAATTTCTCAGTTGTGGTTGGTGACCCTTTTCATGTCATTGATCGACCAAAAATCCCTGTACATCATGAGGCAAAGAAGCTTTACAAGGTAGCTTTCCGTGATGGCTTGATGGCGTGGAACCCAACAAAGCTTGAAAAGGTCAAAGATGTGGTAAGGCAGGGCAAGGGTAAAACAGATGAAGAAATTGACAAAGACATGTACTTCAATCCCATGCCTATGGAAAGCATGTCTCGACAAATCTTAGGCCACGAACGAAACATATCAACTTTAGCTAAATACCACCATTTCCAAGGTGAAGTGGGGAAGAGGGTGAAAGACCTGGCAATCGATACCAAGGATCAGCTGGCTGATATGTTTACAAAGGCCATACAGCTGGATTTGTTTGAAAAGTTTCTCAATCTGATTATGTTGGGCTGCCTGGGTCGACCAGCAACCTTGCTGATGCTGCACTAGAATGCACTACCCATGAGCAAGAAGAGGGAGTGTGAGGTATCACCAGTTGGTGGTTTTGCTGCGTCCTCCATTGAACAACAGACTGCCACTGACTGCTCACAAATAGTGTAACTTTCAATCTAGTACTTGTTGGATGTGACTGAGGATCAGTCATGTCAGGAGTCAAGAGTCCATTCCTGGATCATATGTACGACTCAAAATATCAACGAGAGATGAAGACTATGGAGAGTCTAAAGGATAGATGCATACGAGAAGAAGAGAGTTAATCCAATGGATCAAGGAGTGCTAAAGGGCTGCGACCTAAAAGGGAGCAGACATCAGACTAAAGAGCAGAGAAGAAGGTTGAACGACACAAAGGATCGAATCGACAAAGCTAAGAATAAGCAAATTAAACAGTATTCAAAAAAACCATAACGAGTAAGTAAAACGTTACTGGAATATGGATATTCCGACATTCTTATAAGAACCTTGGTGAAACCCTATTCAAGAAGCAGTTTTAACTACTGGCAGATTGTCCACTTGTAGGGAAGGTGAAAGTGTGGTACTACACTCAAGCTAACCCAAGAGGAGAAGTAAGTTAAACCTCACAAGCCTTAAGGAAAGAAGGAACTATACTATATACAAGAAAGAAAAAGAAAGAAAGAAAAGATAAACAAAGAAAACAAAAGAAAAATATATACATTCAAGGCAATAAAAGATGAGTGACACTGAACAAGACTATAAGACTCCACCAAGGTTTATGTCCCATTGTAGATCCAGAAAACCCAGGTTCTTACTTCACTTGTTGAAGTCCTCTGGTTTCTCTCATGCTTCCTCCAGCCCCATTGTCATGATATTTTGTTCCATCCTCATCAGCAACAACATCTTCACGCCTGTTGAAAGCTGTTAGCTTGCAATCGCTGAATTTTAGGGACTGCGGTTACCTCTTAATACTAACATTATTTTGTCGCACCCGCTCCAGCACCCGGAGTAACGGGAAGGACCGCAGCTGCATTTTGCTCCACTTTGTCTGCCTCTTCTGCTGCTTCCGCCATTCTCTCAGTTTCTTAGCGTCAGGCTCTAGACGCCCTTGCAATACCTCTTGTAATGATCGGCCTTAGCCTGAACCTTTGGGTTTGATAAACAAACCAAATGTACGTAAGGTGTACACGCGCAGGTGGTGCTAAGACGAAAATCACCAAATCCAGCCACTCTCCTTCCGAGAGTTACCATACCAGGACCGCAAACTATAACTACCGTCTGCCTGCTGACCGTCTCACCGCACACAGATGATTATTCAACCCAGCCCACGCGGACCCCATTCAGAAACGGCA
Source organism: Nitzschia putrida (assembly GCA_016586335.1). NCBI lineage: Eukaryota > Bacillariophyta > Bacillariophyceae > Bacillariales > Bacillariaceae > Nitzschia > Nitzschia putrida. The sequence continues at coordinate 168,363 of BLYE01000040.1, read as the reverse complement.
ACCTCTCAAATCGCAAAAACTTTCTTGTCTTTGGGTATTGATGAAAGTGGCCATGAAGCTGCGATTGCTGATGAAAACTGGTACTGGTGTGACCAGGGGATTCCTATTGTTTATCGTGCTGGTGTGCGTAACTACGTGCTCTCAGTTCTTGGTTGTGGCACCACTCACCACATACTCCAACCTGCAATTTTTTGTTCTTTCTGTTATTCCGAGTAATAATGACAATGTGACCCATGATGAACTCTCTCCAAAGTCGTCGCCTTCCATCTCGCTTTCAAGAGATGATTCGTACTCGGCCTGCCTCTTAATCAAGGACGACAATGACATTCTCGGTGAATGGATTGCATATCACTATCACGCGCTCAACCTACGGCACCTCGTTGTGGCTGTTGATCCTACCAGCATTATGTCCCCAGAAGATGTGTTAGCTCGTTGGAACCACCCTTCTTTCGACCTAGTAGTCGAGGTTTGGCACGATGAAGATTTCATGCCGGAATTTTTTTTGCAAGGGAAGTATGAGAAAGTGCCGCGGATGCCTGGTGGCTCGCGAACTATCGTCACAGCCTCTGTCTTGTATATGAACCTCACTAACCAGAACAAGACGACGGAGCAAATCGTTACAAATGAACTCCTCAACATCAACAATCATATATTCAGGCAGACAACTTTTGTCAGCGAGTGCTTCAGAAGACTCAAGGCAAAGGGGAAAAAGTGGGTTCTACACTCCGACACAGATGAATACGCTGTCGTTAACCGACATGCGAGAGAAAATCCGGAAACTCTCAACGAAATTTCGCCAGTTCCAGCACACGCCTATGCAGGGTCATTGGTTGAGTTCCTCAGAGGAATGAACCAAAATGCAAGCTGTGTCTCGATGAATCCCTTGCTGTTTGGCAACAAGGAGAATTGGAGCAATACATCATGGCTTGCCAAGATGGACGCCTATGCCCCTCCTGGATGGGACCGAATGAAGTTTGAATCACTTCGATGGACGTATCATAACGATTTTGAGACGAATGCTCATCAACTTCAGAAATGCATCGTTGATGTTTCCACCTTGATTCCTAGTCACCCGATTTTTGCAAAGAAACGCATTTGGAGTGTTCATCAACCTCTCTCCAACACTTATCCATATCCTTTCTCAGACCAAGTATGCCCGAAGCAGACCTATCAACCCCAAGCACAGAATGTGCATAGGTATCCACTGACAATAAATCATTACCTCGGTTCCTTAGAGCGGTTCATGGCAAGGGGTGACAAACGTCGCAATCCAACGGTTTATGACGAAAGAGTTTCAAAATCCAATGCCAGAGCTGATGATGATGGCTGGATTCAATCTTGGTTGCAAAGTTTCATCAATCTTTATGGAGAAAGTGCCACACGTCAAGTTCTCCCAAACTACAGACTAGGATGAATTCTGACCCAGACTATATACTGTAGGTTTAGTTTGCTGCGTCTCGGGACGTTTGCTTGCGTGCGTCTGCCCTTCCTTCGTGTTCGCCTAGACTACGACTCCGAGTGATTTTCACAATTGGTTTCTGATCCACTGAAATGGAATCCGTTCTTGTCTTAGATTAGTAGTAGAAGGGGATTGTAGAGTTCTTCCTCTGCCAGTTTGTTCGTTCTCCGCTGTTCGACTCGGATTGGAAGTTCTCGTGTTGCTCCATTGTTGTGCCTCCACATCACCCAAAAGGGATTATGGAACTCGAGTCGCTTGGGAAACCTGGGAATTATCTTGCAACACCTCCACATCACCCCATTGTAGATTAGTAGATTCCACCAATTTGTTCGACCTCCGCTGTTCGACTCTGATTGGAAATTCTTGTGTTGCTCCGTTGTTGTGCCTCCACATCACCCAAAAGGGATTGTGGAACTCGAGTTGCTTGGGAAACCTGGGAAACATCATGCAACACCTCCACATCACCCCGTTGTAGATTAGTAGAAGGGGATTGTAGAGTTCCTCTTTTGTTCGTCCTCCGCTGTTCGACTTGGATTGGAAATTCTTGTGAAGCTCCATTGTTGTGATTGCAATACTACTTCCACTGCACTCCCCCTCCATTCTTGTTGTATCCTCTGCCAATTCCTTTCTCTGCCTCGTTCTTGTCTAATGCGACTTTCCTTGCCTCGTCTGGTTTTGGCAGCTCCCGACCTTGCCAGTGGAACAGGAGTAACAGATGGTTGAAATTGTGACCGGTGCCATGTTTTCTTTATACTTCACTTGTTCACAAGCAAAGGAACGTGGAGGAAGTCATGTGGCGGCTCAGAATGTTGATCCGGTCAAGCAATCGAGTCCAAAAAATGTGCTGATTGATTCCAAAAATGTGCTGATTCCAGGTCGAGGCATTCGGACCTGGACTGGTGCAATCCAGTGGTGGGAGCTAGTCGCAATTTGAACCCTGAGAGCCTACTCAATCAAGTTGTGGAGTTGGAACCTGAGAGACACGAGACAAAAAATAGTTTCAATTCCGAGGCGCGTGAAATCGTTGATTTGGCTGAAGGCAACCTAGCTGTAGAACCAGACTTTTCACCAACAACTCTGGTTACAGCGAGCAAGATGGGTGAATTGCGGGGTCAGTTTGTCTTTCGGGGACTTCTAGATCATGGTGGTTCCAACACTATGATCAATCGTAGGAGTGTCCCGAGTGACCTCAAAGCCATTGACAATGAAGTGACGACGTTCGAGACGACCGCTGGACCAGTTTCCAGTAGTCAAGTTGTCTATTTATGTTATCTTCGACTACCTGAGTTCGCCTTGACGAGATCCGTTCGCAAGGTGAAATGTTTCATCCTTGATGCTCCAGGTGCGGAGCACAACATCATCTTGGGCAGGGCCTTTTTGTATTCCTGCAAGATTGATGTCCTTTCCAGCAAGTTGGCCAGTTCTTGGTGTGACAAAGAGGTTCCATTTCATCCACCTGGTCACTTCTACAATAACGAAGTGGTAGTAAGATCCCTTTTGGAAGTTTCTCCATTTGTTGTTGAAAAACTTCTGGAGTCGAACATGACGATTCAGGAGAGCAAGTCAACCAAGGCTGATGTGACTGCCACTTCGAGAGCGCAGCAACTCACTAAGTTCAACAAGCTATTCTCGGCAAGCTTGGCAACTATCCACACAGGAAATTCCGGATTCAGTTGAAACCTGGGACGAAGTCTTATCATGTCAAACGTCCATATTCGATTCCTCAAGTGATCAGTGATGTTGTCAAGGCAGAGTTGGAGAAGCAAGTCGAGGAAGGCACATTGGAACGAGTCTATGATACTGAATGGGCGATGTCAGTGTTGGCGATCTCGAAGAAGAACGGGACGATTTGCCTAGTAGACGACTTTCGGGAGCTCAACAAGCGGCCTAAGTATTTGCTACTGAAGATACAGGACACCTTCCGTCGGCGCAAAGGTTATACCTATATCACCAGGATTGATCTGTCCCAGTGTTTTTACACAGTTTGGAGGAAGAGTCAACTTAGTACTGCGTGATTGCGACCCCTTTCGGCAAGTATCGGCATAAGCGTTTGCCTATGGGTCTCACACCGTCACCTGATTGGGCTCAGGCGACTGTCAGAGACGATGGAGTTGAAATCTACATCGATGACATCGGTATTTTCTCAGACAATTGGGAGCAACACATCAAGTCTGTTGAGGCTGTATTGAATTTGTTGCAGGAGAATGGGTACACTGTGAATCCAGTAAAATGTGAATGGGGAGTGAAAGAAACGGATTGGTTGGGCCACCTTGGCACAGGAAGATCGAAGGAGTATCGGCTCTGGACAAACCCCATACACTTCGTCAACTACGAGGTTTGATCGGTATGATCAACTATTACCGTGATTTCTGGCGTCGAAACAGCCCAGGGAGACCCTTCCACTGCTCGTTGGCCATGCAATCAAAGTTGCAGACGGAAATTGCATTGAGTATGACGATGGAGTCAGACTAGTATGTGTGTCTTTCACCAGAGGCCATGTGACAGGTGATATCCCTTATGAACATGTTGGAGGAGTTGCAGGAGAAAGGAAACATCAAAGAGAAGGTAAAGCCAACAGTTAGGTGCACGACATTTGAAGTCAACTCGTCTTGTGCATTGGAGCTTGCTAACTCACCAAGCAAATCTTTGTTGTAAGCCTCCTAAAGTAGGGTTGCTAAAACTTCAAGTAGTGTCGAATTACACGTAGACTTGGAATCTATGAGAAGATTATTCTACCACTATGTTTGGATACTGTCTGTCCTCCTCCAGCAGACTGCTGACCGTCTACTGGAACATTGCCTATGGAAAGCATGTCTCGACAAATCTTAGGCCACGAACGAAACATATCAACTTTAGCTAAATACCACCATTTCCAAGGTGAAGTGGGGAAGAGGGTGAAAGACCTGGCAATCGATACCAAGGATCAGCTGGCTGATATGTTTACAAAGGCCATACAGCTGGATTTGTTTGAAAAGTTTCTCAATCTGATTATGTTGGGCTGCCTGGGTCGACCAGCAACCTTGCTGATGCTGCACTAGAATGCACTACCCATGAGCAAGAAGAGGGAGTGTGAGGTATCACCAGTTGGTGGTTTTGCTGCGTCCTCCATTGAACGACAGACTGCCACTGACTGCTCACAAATAGTGTAACTTTCAATCTAGTACTTGTTGGATGTTACTACAAATAAATTTCCTACAGGCTGTAGTAAACACAATTTACTACAAACTGTCTGGCTGGTCCTACAACGGAAAGTGTCTTCGTGGCTTCTCCGTAGGAGGGACTCATAGGAAGTTACAATTTGTAGTAAAAACCGTTTGGCTTTTCCTACTGTATGAATATTGATATGATGATGCAAAGATACAAAATTATAAGGTATAAAAGTTACGTGTAGCGTTGGATTTCTTCTCCAACGGTTTGGTTTGGTCCTATTAGTCGACCATATTCATTCACTCCTCCCAAACCAAGTACCGAAAGCTGTTGATTGGGATTGGTTTGTATTGGACTGGATCTGGGAAGCAATGATTTTGGGTTATTTTTCTTGTCTCAATTTGCGGATGTAGATCATTCTCAAAAGTTCTATGCGTTTCTTTGTGTTCAGTATCTTGGTGAATGTATCTGCGACATTGGAATCAGTTGGTTCCCAGCCGACACGTATCCAGCCTGCTGCGGCTGCTTCTCGGACGGCATGGAAACATATCGCATTATGTTTCTTGGTGAGTTTTGCTTTGACTTTGGATGCACTATTGATGACTGACTTGTTGTCGCCAAGTATGTTTGTCGGTCCTTCAATGGGAAATCCCATCATTCGCAGCTTGTATCGGAGGGCCTTGACCCGTTCAATTGCTGTTCGTGTTGCGACAAACTTGGAGCCAAAGGTGGATGACTCGACTGTATTTTGTTTCTTCGAATACCAGTCGATAGGTGCATTATTGAGATAGATGATGAAACCAGTTTGTGATCGTCTGGTGATTGCGTCACCCGCATGGCTGGCGTCCACAAAGCATGTCATGGTGATGGGATTACCCAGTGGCTGTGGCATTTTGGGCGGTATCTCCTCCTGGACGTCGCCGTAGATGGATTCAGACCAATCGGTCTTGGGAAAGGCTTCCTCATTGATGCGGGGGACCAGGTCATCAAATACCAGGGGAGCGTCGGGGTGTTTTTCAAGGTATGCGAAGATGTGGTAAGAAGCTTCGAGGTGGCCTTCACGGGGAAGACATAGATGGGTGGATAGAAGTGAAACTTCAAGAAGGATATCTACACGTCCGAGTTCAACGGCCCAGCGGAGGATGCCGATGAGTTGTTGAAAACGGTGATGCATGTTGGGGGTGAGTTCCGGTGTGACATCGAGATCGGGACGGTAGTGTTCTGGTGTGGGGCGTTGTGAGCTCCATTTATTTTTGGCAAGAGTGAGCCCGTCAGTAGCGAGCATTTCTTTCACGATGCGAACAGAGTTGAGGACATAGTCACACCCGGACATGCTCCAGGCCATTCGGCCGTCGGGAAGTTGTTGGAGGTCGATGTTAGCTCCAAGGTATCGTTCTGGAGGTTTGACAGTATCTTTGAGGTCAAAGGTAGCGCCGAGTACGTCCATGGTGTGTTGAGGTTGGTGACTAATGCATAGGCAATCGTCAACGTAGGTCAACATCATTTCATAGTAGGCAGTGCCGTTGGGTTTGCAGGAACGCTGGATGTAGACATCGGGGTCGGCGATACAAGGAACGTAGCGCATGTCAATCAGAGTTTGCACTAGGTGTTGGCGCCAAGAGAAACCGGAAGTCTTGAGGCCGTAGAGGGCCTTCTTGATGATGAAGGTCATGCCAGCTTCGCTGCCAAATTCCTTTCCAGCTTGGAACCAGATTTTCTCGCGGCATGGGGCATTGAGATATGCTCTGGATACATCGCAACCAAGGATTTGGAGGTCGTTGAGGGCGGCATGAAGAAATGCAATACGGACAGAATCACGGGAGACCACCATGGCGTAGGTGTTCCATTTGGGGACATCGTGAGTTTTGTCACCTGAGGCGACCATTCTTGCCTTTCTGGTGAACTTGCCGTCCATCTTGATGTCGAAGATCATGTGGCAAGTGATTTCTTGATAACCGATCAGTTTCTTCTTGCCAGTGCGGAGTTCCTCCGGAGTGGCGGCATCGTAACGTTCAAAAGTATTCATGTCACGAATTTTGGTGAGTTCTTTTTCGATGGCGCGAGTCCAGTAATCATTGCCGTTGCGGCGATCAATGGCGTAAGCTTCTGCAACAGAATGGGGAAGCTCGATTCCGAATTTGCTGTTTGTCTTCCAATATTTGGATTTGACTTTGGCAACAATACGATTCCGTTTGCGGAGTATATCAGGAACCCACCATGCAAAGGCAGGCTCGGTTTCAAGTTGGTTGTTGGTGGCGTACTCAGCAACTTCGACTGGGTTAGATTCCTTGAGATCTTTCAAAGGAATCCAGTCTGTGGAGCCTGTTTTCCATTCGACTAAAAGCTTCCAGCCTCGGGTGGTGATGCGGCGAGATCGACGTCCATTCTTGCGCTCGATCCAGCCGTCAGCTTCGGCAACAGCAGAGTCGTCCCGACGATGATCGACAATTTCTTTTAGAATGCGGTATTGACGACCCTCAGAGTCGATTTGAGAGAAGAGATTCTCAGCCAGGATGTTGGCATGATAGGCGGCGGTAGTCCCATCGGCAAGTTCAACCTCATACTCGCGTGTATCAAGGAACGGGTTGTCGTTACGACGGCCAACAGGGTAGCCATTTTCGTCGCGTAGGCGTTTGACCACTTTCCCATCCAATGGGCCATCTTTGCCCGGGAGAATGATTTGGGCACCAATATATTCATCGTAGGTGTCAGGGGTAAAGGTATCATGATCCGGCATGTTGCCAGGGTCAAGAGGGGTGACATCGTCGTCATCGTCAACATCGATGTCGGGAAAGTAGAAAGCATGTTGCTCTCGGTGATGGATAATGTGGGAGTCATCCTTGAGGCGGCCATTGATCTCCAAGGTGTAAGCTTGTAACTTTTCAGTAATAGCATCAGTCAACATTTCGTCTTTAGTGATGCGTTGGCATGTGGATCGAGATAGTACTTGACCATTTTGTGTGAGGACAAAATAGCACATGCTAGAACCGATGCGATGTGAAACTCCAAGCCAACGACCGATTTTGGGATTGTCCATGTCACCGGGTTTATCCCAATACCAAATCCAGTCATAAAATCCGAAATCAAGATATTCGGAGATATCTGGAGTCTCACCTGTTATGGTTTCAAGTGGTGTGCGTCCTGTTGGACCTCTAGCGGTGAGTGCTTGGATCTGGGTGAGGTAGAGAGCGGCATAGTCCCACAGGCGTTTGGGTATGTTTTTACGACGGTACAAGGCTCGCCATTGGCGGCGAAGCTCACGAATTTCGCCTTCTGCTTTGTTTTGCCAGTGGGTGTATGCCTCCGGGGACCAAGGTTGGATGTGGTTGGAATTTAGGAGTTTCTGGAAATGTGTTTTGTGGCCCATTTGCTCAAGGGATCCATCAAAAACCAATTTGTTTGGCACACCGACATCTTGTAGAAATCGGCCAAAAGAGAGGCCAGCATCACGTTTGGAAGGAATGGGATCGATCCAAGTGAAGTGGCCATTGGTGAAAAGTTGTCCAGCTGTGTTGCCATTGATGCTTTGTGTGGGCGCAAAGAATGTGTCAGTATAAAATGTAGCATTCAAGCGGCGCAACCGTTGTTGAAGTATATCGGGTTTATAGCGATGAGACAAAGGATGTATGGCATGTCGAATGCCCATTTGAGTAGTCGCTTTGAGAGTTTTGACGGCCGTATCAAGACCACACCAAAAATGTTGGGCGATGACGGTTGCGTCGGGTTTATGATGTCTACGGGATGACATGTGAGCGATGTCAGGCTTCGAAGGGGTGTGAGTTTTCAAAGCTGAAATCATGGTGGTTGGACAGTACACTGGAGAACATCCAGCCAAATACGGATCAGTGTAGGATTTAGTCGGTGTATCGGATTGAGACGACACCATACAGGTGTTGAGAAAGTCTCGGTGCATGGGGGGTCCTGTCTGTTGATGGGGTTGCCATCGTTGATCAGACGTGAGAACGAGATGTGTAAGGTTGGTATTGTTGATTTCCGCAAGAGTAGGTGACCTAGTGGTGGCCAAGATGACATTGGATTCGTATTCGAAAGGAATGTGAACACCAGTTGTGGGATCAGTAATGCCAAGAGGTTCCGTGTGGTACGGGTTGTCCTGAACATTGATGCCGAAAGATCGACATTGATTGGGATTGATGAGGCTGTGTGGTAAGGAGTCTCCAAACCACAGTCCCTCGTGGAATTCTAGGATGAAGGTTTCTCCTGTGTCAGGATTGTCCCAGGCCGTTGCGGCCGTACAAACGGGGATTGATTTCTTGGTGGGATATTCAGGTGAATATGGTGCCACCTCGCATGTCACGTTGGTGAAGGAAATGGGGGTAAAATTCTTACCGAAACAGATGGTGTCAGCATGTGAATCTAGTTCAATGGTACTAGTCGTATTGGGTGTAGTTTGACTATAACGAGTTATAGTAGAACTAGCAGAACCAATCGTCCATGGTCCACTGACCAGTGCTGACACAAGCAGTCAAGGAGGTCCACGAGGTTGTTGCTGGTAAGCACCAGCACCAAATCGCGGTCCATTGCCAGCTGGAGCAGGTGGGTTATCCACGGCTTGAGCATTGGCAGATGTGGGCGCCTCAGCTTGAGGGGCAGCTTGGGGTGTGGAATTTGCGGCAGCGACTTTACGCTGTTGGTCCTGTTGTTCAGCAGCGCGAGTGGCTCGGCGATGTTCCTGGGTGGCTTGGCGTCTACGTTGGTGAATGGCAGCCTGAAGGGCGGGCGGGAAGGATTTCCATTGTTGAGCAGTGTAAGATTGAAAGGTGTTGGAGAGGTCAATACCCCTGAATTTCTTTGGAATAGTCTTCATCGGAGTGACATCCTTCAAAGGGCGTTTCTTGGTGTTGTCAGTGTCCTCGGTAGCAAGAGCACCGACGCGGCGAGGGTTGCGAGGTTTTTCGCGGAGCGTAGCACCAATCAATTCAGAAATCTTGTCAGACGCTGCGATAAAGTTGGTACGCAAGGTGGGGTCCATGAAGATATTGGTCTTGGCTGTGACGACCAATTGGTTGGTCGATTCGATTTGGTTGAGGAGAATGTCCACTTTTTCTCGCTCATGTTTGGGCAGGTTGTTTTCGGAAAGGATTTGGAAGGCTTCATTGAGTTTCGTACAATACGATTCGAAGGTGTAGGTCCGTTCGTTCTTGTAGAGTGCGCTGGTGATCATTTTGTTGGCCTCATTGAGACGCTTTTCAACTTGTTGGGGTCCGTCGTAGTGATTTCGGAGGGCTGTCATAGCCCCTTTTCCGTCTTGAGTTTTCTCGCAGTTGCGGATCCATCCCCAAGCTGGTGTGTCACTCAGCAGGTCGGTCATGATGAGGAAAACACGAGCATTATCAGCCTTGAAGCGGGCACCGCGATGGGCAACCGTATAGATCCGTTCTTCATCGAGAGAGTTGTATGGGCCAGCGTTGGGCGAACGTGGCTTACGAATCACATAGATGAGCGGAGTTTTGTTTTGTCCCTTAAAGTGAGCAAGGTAATTTTCAAATTTCCTGCTCCAGGACACCCACTTGACAGCAGTGAATTTAGGGGGTTTTGTTGGAGCAGTCTCCTCCCCGTCATCATCTTCGAGTAACATGTGGCCTTGGATAGTGCGGAGTGCGTCAGCATCCCAGTCGTCATGATCAAGTACAATACCACGGCGGTGTTGTTCATGGCACCAGAACACGAGGCATTTAACCTTTTGAGTGAGAGCTCCTTCATCTCGGCTTAACTTGCTTATGCCGGAGGCAATCTTTTCGACACGAGTGGGCTGTATGAGTAGGAAGTCGTCAAGCGTTTCAATGCCTTCCTCTTTAAATGCAGTGGTCTGTTTGGCGGTGGCACCACATACGTTGAAGACAGATGAGACTGGTGAGAGTGGGCGATCGTGATCACCCTCCCTACCATCTCGGACAATCGCAGCCGGCACGTTGTCTTGCCGCCTCGCAGCAGCTATGGCCACAGGGTTTGGTTGACCTTGTGCAGGTTCTTCTGGTACTGTTTCGAGTACTGCTGGTGGGTCATTAGGGTCATTCTCCTCTTGCTTTGTCTCCTCCTGCCCTGGAACCGATTCTTCTTCGTCTCCTCCATGTTCAGAGGCTTTCTTTCCTTTCTTGGATCTAGTTCCGTGGCTAGAGGACATCTTTTCAGCTCTTGTTGATGAACCAACTGGGTCTGATAAACTGTATGAATATTGATATGATGATGCAAAGATACAAAATTATAAGGTATAAAAGTTACGCGTAGCGTTGGATTTCTTCTCCAACGGTTTGGTTTGGTCCTATTAGTCGACCATATTCATTCACTACAACGGCAAGTGGCTTCGTGGCTTCTCCGTAGGACGGACCTGTAGAAGACAGCAATTTGTAGTAAAAAGATTACTACACGTACTCGTAGCCAGCTGTGCAAGACGTACATTCACATTACTGCCAAAATACTACCGAAGTAGTATTCATAGCACGGGAGAGAGGGGTATTCCATCAAAATACCCCTCACACGAACACAACAGTACTCGTAAAAAAAGCTACTCGTGTGTGGCACGCAGCGTAGAATTTTGGCCACGCGCATTCTCGTCTTAAATTCCACCACACGAGTCGAATCATAAGTCTTCCGGGTGTGAAGGTCCGTACCTCGCCCAAAGAGCAACTACAAACTGTTAGGATTTCATGCCTTTCCTAACTGCTGGATTAATAAATTTAGGAATACTTTGCTGAAAGAGAAAGTGGCGCTCCAAAGGATTAGATCCTTCTTCTTATTGACTATGTTGTTCTGTTTCTACTTGTAGTACAAGGTACGGCCGGTAGTACTAAGAAAGCGGTTGTGGTGCTGCTACTACTGAAGAGGGAGTGCACCAAACGTCAAATACAGCCAAATATTGCTTGCTTGATACTCTTTGTAGCTAACCACTACCAGTACTAGCCAGTAGTTTGGATACTATCCTCGTCAATGCTGCTCCAGTACTAGCCAGTAGTTTGGATACTATCCTCGTCAATGCTGCTGTTCCTGGTTCGAAAACGTGGATGATGTGTTGTAGAAGTACTACTAGTAGTACATTTCCGCAAAAAATAATACCGAAGTAGTATTCATAAGCTTTATGCGAGACCAAAGCACGGGAGAGAGGGGTATTCCATCAAAATACCCCTCACACGAACACAACAGTACTCGTAAAAAAAGCTACTCGTGTGTAGCACGCAGTGTAGAATTTTGGCCACGCGCATTCTCGTGTTAAATTCTACCACACGTGTCGAATCATAAGTCACCCGGATTGGAAACAAAAACTTGGATTATTGCTTTTCTCTATCTATAGAAATAGTCTTCAAAGTTTGGTCTTCATCAAATGGAGTTTCACCAACTTAGGGGTCGTCTAGATTCAAAACCTTTGATTTTCGTCCTTCTGGGCGTACAAAATGTACCAGGTCCTACCGTGTAACCACGCATATCGGAGGCTGGCGCGGAACCCGAAAAAGGCCAAAATCACCAGTTCCGGACGAATATAGCATCTATTCAAAAAACCCTTCTATAGAAAAAGTTACCTAGGCATAAACTAGAAGACAAGCTCTACAACATGAAAGAAGAAGCAAAGAAAAAGGTCGTGTAGAAAACAATATCTGAGGTCACAAAGTCTGGCATTCGTGGGGTGTCCATATGGTTACTGGGTAACCAATACGTAGCACAACCCAGACTAGGCACTACCGGTAGTAAAAAAAGTAGTACTAGTAGTTCTGAATGAATGATCGTCAATACTAACTAACTAAGGCGCACTACGCACCACTATAGAAATGTCTTGCGACTTTAGCGTCGTCTTTCTCTCGGTCTGGAGACCATTTGGGCAGACGCGGAGTAGGTCCGACGAGACATGGGTTGGGAGCCCATATGATAAACATACACAAAACAAAGACCATCAGGGAAATCCTCCTGGCTGCCGATACTCCTCGGGTAAACTCTCTTCCAAAAGTGAAGTCTGTATCCCGCTCGTAAGTAAAAGAATAGAAAAGGACCACAAAGACGAACAAGGCAGCCGTTCGTCATGCGTGGGGAAGGTAGAGGCGAAAGGCCTAGGGGTTGCAAAATAGCAATTGTAGACAAACCGAAGGTTGGCCCCGGAACTGGGCAACGGTGTGGTGAAGTGTTGACATTCATTTGGTCGTTGGCATTCATTGGTGCCACGAGGCCTTGAGGCTAGACGGTGTGGGAAGGGTCTATAGGGAGGCGAAAGATTGCTGAGCCTCGGTAGTGGTGTGGATCCATTGTTGGAGAGTGGTACGCGGATACGCGAGGATTCGATCCAGGGAGTGGTGGAAAAGACCGCGATCCAGAGGTTGAACGGAGGTGGGGCCCAAGTGGTACAAGCGACGAGCTTCCTGTTGGAATGGAGTGGGGTCCTGGGTAGGTTCTGGTTGATCATGGAGTTACTGGTTGCGATTTTGCCAGAGGGACCAGGTAATTTGCCAAAGGGCTGTGCAGAAGAGAGTGTTCCAAGGACCTCGAGGGGGGTTGGGGAGGAAGAGTCCTTGAGCTGTAGTCCAAGTGGCGGGGAAACGACCCCAGAAAAGGTCAATGTTGACTTGGTCCGGGTCGGGGTGGCAACCGTGGGTATACCATTGGCGTTGGGAGAGAGTCCAGTGCGTGGGAGCTGGGGAATGGTGGCCGCGACGGATATCAAAGAGAAGGCGCTTGATAACGGGGAGCAAGAGTGGATGTGTGGGATAGGCAGCCAGTTTGCGAATGGCGCTGTCAAGGTGCAGTTGGAATGCCTGTGTTGCCGAAGGGTGTAGGCATTGAATGAGGTGGACCGAATCTTCGTTGGCAGTGAGGCACAAAGGGCAGCGGTGGGTGTCCCATTCTCCACAACGCCACATATTCTTGCCGGTGGCTGCCTGTCGTGAAGCGAGTTTGCACAGGCCTTTGAATTGAGCAGGAGAGATAAGATGACGTGCTCTGTTGATGGCAACAGTATCCCAAGAATCAATTTGTGCCGCTGTATATTTACCGGTGGTGAGCCAATGGTGGCGAAGTTGTAGGGTGCCCAGCCATTGGATGATTGGAGCAGTCCCAGATGAACAAATAGGTTGGTTGGCAGCGTAGAGGACTCCCGGAATGGAGGGAATGGATGGCGGAAGTTCTAGCAGACAGCAATGGTCCCACCACGCCTTTGCGGAAACGTCCATGTGCTCGTTCGCCTGCTCCATGGCGGTCAGTTGGTCCTAGGAAGTGGTACGAAGTTGATGACCGCGGACATGTGCGAAAGATAGTTGGCAAGGAAGACGTTGAATCAACTCTTGAACAATATTCACGAGGTCCATATCAGAGCCCTGGGGGTGCCAGTAGTTGGAGTTTTGTATATCGATCCAAGAACCAGCAGAGATATTGTCGCAATAGATAGAAAGCCGGCCGTGTGGAGAGAGTGGAGACCGACGATGGATACGGAGCGCCACACCAAGAATGCCGATGATGCCGCCCAATTCACTGCGGTAGGAACTGGGGGTGGCGTTGTGCATTGGGATTTCGTTGTTTCCCAAAATCAGGGGTTGGGTGGACAGCTGATCGAGATAGAAAGCAAAGCCGGAGGTGCCTCTTGGCTGATTTGTAGCGGGGGCCGTTTTCAAAGAGCCGTCGGAAACAGCTGCTGCATGACCCTGATTGATGGCCAACTGAATCGGACGCCAACCTTCCTCAAAATTTTGGAGATTGTCAATAGCCCATGACACCCAAGGAGGTTCTAATACAGGGTTTGGAGCCGGGTTGGGAGCTGGGTTGATTGGACCAGCAGAGGTAACTCGAGTCCGGTGGCGATATGCCCAGCAAGGGAGAAGCGCGGAGGTGTCCAAAAATTGTGAGGGAATCGAGGAGTGAGCCGGGAAGTTAGCAGAGGGCAGGAGAGACCGAATGTTCTTGACACAATGCCAAAATTGGCGATGGTCGTCCCGAAGATAGAGCCATTGTCGGTCTCGAGACATAAAGGCTGGCCAGTGAGGTGGAGCCTCGAAGTTGACACTGCCACCGAGTTGTTGGCGGAGACGGGAGCCGCGATCCAAGAAAGCCCTGCGGATGTGAGTGGTCCACATTGTCCATTGGCTGTCTGACGGTTGACCCTGATGTGGAAAGGAGAAACGAGAGGGCCATAATCGAACCGCCTGCCGCTGATCCCAGCCAGTCCTGAGGTTCATTCCAGCACCGTCGGAAAGGTCGGCTAGAGTAAGAACTCGAGACCAGATGCGGCATTTGTTGAGTGTCCAAAGAATAGAGCCCCGGAGGCCACGTTGCCAGAAAGCAGTCATAATATAGGCGTCGTGTTCCCTCCAACAAAGCTGGTTGCAAGTCTGGAGCAGACCCCCGGAAATTCGTAGTTGGTACTGATCCAGTTCGAGGAGGATGTGCAGAAGCCAGCATGGAGAGCAGAGGAGGTTAAGGGAAGCGGGCGGTGCGTCCCAGATGTTTCCTTCCATACCCCATTCCAGGCGTAGGTGCTCATAGGAAATGCGAAGCAGTTGGTTTGATATGTTCTCTGAGGTACTGATGAACCGTTGAAGCGTAAGGGCGTGTTGAGCAACCGCGAGTTGACTGCAGTCTGGCAGTTGGAGGCCAAGTAGTGAGTGTGGACCATGTAACACTGACCGATTGAACGTGCGTACGAATCCTGCCTTGGGTAAGCCCGATCGAAGGATCGTTGAGGAGAGCCTGTGGAGCTGAGCCTGGGATAAAAGGAGACTGGGGAGAGCGTATTCCACCGTTTTATAAATACCTTTTGTCATTGCATCCCAAGCCTCGGGGTGTCGGAGAGAGCTGCGTTGAATCAGGCCTGCCCATCCTTGAGCCTTGTGGAGAAGACGGAGAAAAGCAGCAGAGTCATCCCCAGTAGGACTCAAAGGTACGCCAAGGGTCATGAATGCCTCAGTGGGTTCTTGGCGGGGGATAACCTCAACCTGACGACGGTAATTGGGTAAGTGGATCTGGCCTGGAAGGTCAGCAGTAGTTCGCCAAGTCCATTGGCCTTGGTCGTCCCATTGGTAATCCAAACACACCCAGCTACGTTTGGAAACGTTCAGTCCTCCTCCGGTAGCGTGGATGAGGCCTTCCCAACATGACATAGCGGAGGAAATGCGGGCCACTATCCTGGTCGAAGCTGGTTGGGGTTCCTCCGTAAGGGGCCCTGCGCTAACCAAATCTGTGTCGTCCACAAAGGCGAATCCAACAAGGTGTAGCAAGAGGCGACTGATGGGGCTGTGCCAACGGAGTCCATGGTGAGCCTTGCGGAGAGCGTTAAGGAGAGGGGAGCTGACGGCCGCCCAAATGAGAGGGCCTGCTCCATTTCCCTGAAAAATGCTACCGACTGTGTGTTGCCAGTCGTGGTCGCCGCCGAAAGTGAGCTCCGAGTCTCCATAGGCTGTCCTGATTCGATGTTTCATTCCCTGTAGGGTAGAACCCCGAGACGGCGAAGACAAAGGGCAGCACAGCTGTACTGAATGCGATCGTAGCAGCTTTTTAGATCGTTGGAGCAAATTGCCAAGGGAATCTTGGTTTGTCTCGAGATGTCCATAGTGAGACGTTTGTTGATGACCTGATCAATGGCTCTTTTGCCGCGACGACTGCCATACTGTTCCGGTGCGAAGCATTGGTGAGTCTCTGCTGTTTGTGCCAGCCGCTGAGCCCACATCTTGTTAGTGACGTTGTAGACACTGTCAAGTAACACGATAGTACGGAGATCGGTCACGCGCTTGCTGTTGGCTTTCTTGTAGATCTCTACGTCCACGCCTTGTTGCCATCGAGAGTATGGTTTACCGGTGATCCACGGAATTGAACAGTACCAGGACATGATGAGGGCGGTCTTGGGATGGAGAGCTAAGGCTTTACACTCACTGAATGTGGGGCCAGTGGGAGCCGAGCCAGTTTCCTCCTTTACGCGGCGCCATTTTTGTTGGAAAGCATTGCATGACCAGCCGGGAGCCGAGGGTTGTCGTGGTCGAGAACCGTCGCTGATCGCCTCCAGAAGTTGGTGTGTATGCATATCAATTTGTGGCCGCGGTTGGTAGTGTCCCATCAGGAGGTCATCAGTACTGGGCCCTTCACCATGGCTGCCAAAGTCGTGTCGAAGAGCCAGAGAATGAAAAGGGGTCGAACTGGACTGTGTAAAGCGTTGCTGATTTTCCTGGATGCACGCTCGTTTGATCTCTTCCTTGTCATGCACCTCGCGCCAGTTGGTAGCCCGTTCATCCCAGACCTCCACGTTGAGCATGCCTTGGAAATTTTGTGGCTTGGTAGCTCGTCGAATGTGCGAGAAATGTTGACGTTGTTTTTCTCTGCGGATGATAGCCTGGAGGAAGCGGGTCGTGATCTGTGCCAGAGAGCGTTTCGGGGTCGGAGTGGCCACAAGTTCCGCTTGGGCGAGGTCTAGGGCCTTTTCTTCCATCCATTTCATTTGAATATCTTGCGAGTGACGGCGGGTATCGGCCAAAGCTTGTTTAGCGCGAGCAAGGTGGAGTTGGCATTGCGGAAGGGAGATTTTGTAAGCTTCGTCCATGGTGAGGAGCACTTGAAGATCGGTGGCCAAGGGATCTGTCTCGAAGGCGCACGGAGAGAAGTTTCCAGAAAATATACGCGTTGAATTGGATGCTCCATTGGGGGGAAAGGAAATCTGTCCGGTATGTACCTTGCGACACCGTTTGTCGGCAAAACGGTGTGCTTCCCAGATGCGTTGGTCGAGGATTTCCATTTGCTGAGCGAATTGATAGGTCGGCGGATAGGATGCAGTTTCCCAGAGGTTACGCAAGAAGATGTGGCCATTTTGGTGTTCCAATTGTTGCACAAAGAGTTGTTGGTACTTTGTGAACACTTTGGGTTGTTTAGCATTGCACCACCGGAGAATGGGGCGGTGTAATGTAGGTGGTCGTAAACCCCAAAGTTCACTAGCGTCGAGGTCCACCCATAGACAGCGGTGGTCCGATCTGGTACCGGAAACAGCATGTTCAGGGTCGAGCATGCCCGCTTGGAGGATGGGAACACCCCAAGAGACGAAAATGCCATCGATAGGAACTGAGCCGCCTTCTCATGTGGGAGTGTCCTGGATGTCAGGGCAGTGATGGTGGATGGCGTTCATGAGTTCACAGTCCGCGAGCCATTGCTGAATGGCGTCTGATCGAACGTCTTGATTACAGTCCATGAGGACCACCACAATGTCGCCTGCCCGATGGTCTTCTTCAATGGCTGCCTGTAAATCAGTCAGTAGTTGCTGGCGCGGTTCCGTGTCGGCCATGTCTGGTTGGTGGCGAAAATAGTGGCGCTGTTGTTGGTAAGGAGAGACGGGGTGATCGGCGTTGCGCCAGATAGGCCGATAAACCGTGCATACCTTGCAATGGCCCATGCCGTAGGGGTCTCTGCCGGTTTCTGTCACTCGTTGGCTTCCTTGGTCATATGAAATTGTCGCTGTGCCTCCCCAAAGTTTTTTGGAATTAGCGGGAGCCGAGGAATTAAAGCTAGTATTGGATTTGAACGATTGTGGTGGTAGTCCATGGAGGAGTCGGTCGTACAGTTGTAAGTGGCGATTTACTTTAGGCCAGCAAACGTTAGACTCTGGAGCTCCGAAAAAATCAAAACGGCCGTGGACCAACAGATGAGGAAGTGAGTCGTCAACTTCATCCAAGCCACCGGTCGACCAACCTCCGAAGTTTTGAACTCCTAGTCTTACCGCCCCGGCGGGTTTAGGAGGAATTGATGAAAAATCCCTCGTCCCTGCTGTCATGAAACTACTCACGAGGGTCCGACGGCTCTTCGTCCATTGGCTCATCGGACTCATCATTGTTGGGAACATCCGGTTTGTAAGACCGGTGGTTCTTGGTAGAGTGTTTGTGGGGGGTGACATTGGGATGGGTAGTGGGTGAGTTGAGTGATACTTTCTTGCACAGCGGCCTGACTCATTTCCATCTTAGAGATTCTGGAGTCAAATGTCTTCAGTGTGTTCTCGGTGTGCACACTTGTGATACTTGATGTTTCGCTGGTGGAGGACAACATATTGCGGTTGCGCTTCAAAGGAACGGTTGGATGTGTACGTTTGGAGCGTTTCGCCGTGCTGAAAGAGGCTTCAGTGCCGCCGTCGCCCAGACCATACTGGTCAGGTTGAAAAACCATCGGGGACATTGCATTGCCGTTCTTTGACACTTGCTCGCCTTTCTCAGTGAATTTGTCCATGTCATCGTCGAGGCCAAAAAGCGACTCTACCCATTTATCCTCTTCGGAGATCACTGTGTTGCGTTCGGCATCCCATGTCATAGATTGGGCCTGGCGAATGGCCGCGGGAGTAAAGTACTTGTTGATATCAGCTGTGGTGTAAAGGGCTGCCAACAGTATGTATAATCCTTTGATGGTCGCCAGGGCCTCGAGCTCCTTGTCCGGGTGGAACGAAAAAACATAAGCATCGCTGGCCCAACTGTCTTCGACTGAAAAGAACAAAGAAGTATTGGTGTTCCCAGATTTCGATGGGAGATCCATAATCGCCTTCTGAAGGGAAATTTTTCCTCCTTCGAGATGACGAACGTCAATATTATTCATCATATCTTGGACGGTCCTTGAAATCATTTGGGAGGTCCAGCCCAGTTGTCGAAAACGTAGATGTGCAAAACGTAGTTGGGCATTTGAGTCCGTGAGGTCTCGGAATTGGGGAATAAACCTCATGCGAATTTGCCGTTCTTTGACACTTGCTCGCCTTTTTCAGTGAATTTGTCCATGTCATCGTCGAGGCCAAAAAGCGACTCTACCCATTTATCCTCCTCGGAGATCACTGTGTTGCGTTCGGCATCCCATGTCATAGATTGGGCCTGGCGAATGGCCGTCGGAGTAAAGTACTTGTTGAGATCAGCTGTGGTGTAAAGGGCTGCCAACCGTATGTATAATCCTTTGATGGTCGCCAGGGCCTCGAGCTCCTTGTCCGGGTGGAACGAAAAAACATAAGCATCGCTGGCCCAACTGTCTTCGACTGAAAAGAACAAAGAAGTATTGGTGTTCCCAGATTTCGATGGGAGATCCATAATCGCCTTCTGAAGGGAAATTTTTCCTCCTTCGAGATGACGAACGTCAATATTATTCATCATATCTCGGACGGTCCTTGAAATCATTTGGGAGGTCCAGCCCAGTTGTCGAAAACGTAGATGTGCAAAACGTAGTTGGGCATTTGAGTCCGTGAGGTCTCGGAATTGGGGAATAAACCTCATGCGAATTCCTCTTGGCCAAGCATAGGATTCGGTGCCGTACAGCTCGCGTAAGGCTTGTTTGGCAATATCCACTGTGTCATCCGATTTATATTGCTTGCCATCGGAGATTCTCATGTATCTGGCATCAATATCCGTCAACCGGGGTTCATGTTTTTGGATGCCAGCGATGAGAGTCTTTGTCGGAATTTGTCGATGCGAGTACAAGAGCCAGCCCACGATAGAGGTGTTGTAGGTCTGCACCCTACTGACGCCGATGTACTCAGAACGGTCTTTGTGGAACCATTGAACTTCCACCATCAGTTCCTCTGTCATGAGCTTGGTGGAGATACGTACTTGGAGAAATTATGTACCTCCTTTGGCGTTTGGTCTGCCCCCTTTGAAGAACTTTTTGATGTCGAAATTAGACGTGGGGAAGTCTTTGCTGCGGGACACCGTGGCCCGGTCCTGCAGGTCAGGATTACACACCAACAGGGTGAACGACGGATCAGCCGTGGTCATACGAACAAACCATCCACGAGTCATGGCCTGAAATTTGTCTTGGGTAGCTTGGGTATCAGTCGGATCTTCATTGGCTTCCA
This sequence comes from Nitzschia putrida, assembly GCA_016586335.1. Taxonomy (NCBI): domain Eukaryota; phylum Bacillariophyta; class Bacillariophyceae; order Bacillariales; family Bacillariaceae; genus Nitzschia; species Nitzschia putrida. The sequence continues at coordinate 147,979 of BLYE01000040.1, read as the reverse complement.
GTTGGAGGCGGATGTTAAGAAAACCGCGGAATTGTTCGTCCCTTGGATCTGTCTGCCCGGTATGAAAATCCACTTGCTTCGGTTTGTTGATAGGGCCCGGGAGGGCTTTGGTGTTGACGTAGACTTCGTCGATTTTGGTGTCATCATCCCTGGTCTCGTCAATGAGGGTAGTGGTTTGCTTGTGGTGTTCGGTGGGGAGATCAGGGTCGAAATTGAGGGTTTTGTACTCCTTTGGGAGGGCATCCTGAAGACCAGGGTGGTTGAGTTTTACTGGTAGGTAGTCAGCCGGATCGTTGTTGACGTTGAGCAATTTGGCGCACCCGAAACAGAGCAAATTGCAGTGGCCATTTTGGATCTTATGTTTGCCTACCTCCTTGAGCTCGAAACTGCACTCGGTGTGGACGGAGAATTGGCAAACAGCGCAACGATGACGGTCGGACAGTGGAATGGAGGATCGACACCAGATGGTGGCTGCGCAATCTTCCGGGTGTTGGTTGATGTTGTCCTCGCTTTGGCTAGAGCGCACCTTTTTTCCTGCGCACACTTGCAAACTGCCAGTAGCTTGGGCGAAAGACATCGTGGATGCTTGAGAATCGGTGGGTTCCTTTGGTGGAGCTAGGGTGGACACTGATTTGGGTGTTTTTTGATCGGTCATGGTCCGCAAACCGATCGCACGTAGACCTTGGTCCTGGGTCTACGTAAATTTGAGAGTTTAGTAGAGGGAAGTTCAGTACTAGAAGTCTACGTACGTCTTTTGGTTTTCTACGTCGGCGGAACTCTAATGATCGTCAATACTACTACTAATAGACCAATACTATCTGGATAGGAGCAGTTGGTAGTACAAGTACGCTGCCAATGGGAGGTCGATCACCTTCGTTTTTGGGGGGGAGAATCTTCGCACGATATTTTACGTAGAAAATTGGACAGCTCTCTGAGGGAATTCAGATCCTTCGAGTTGAAGTTACCGAATTGCTGCCGATCTAGTCGATCGAATCCAAGTATTCCAGGTTGGGTGAAACAGTGTTTCTACTTGAATTTTATGAACTAAGATATAGATTGTTTTCTTTGAACGAGATCTTTTCCAAACCTGTTTGCCACTTGCCAAACCTGCGTGAGAAAGATACACTCAATAATAGTAACTGTGTATGAAGCACACTCTGAGAAGGTACGTGTCCTTCCAAGAACCTGTTGCTTCTAAACTTGCAAGTGCAATGGAATCTCTGATCTTCTCGAAGAGCAGGAATCCCCTTGCTACTGACTCACGAGTTGACCGCTGACGTACGCACGGAAGGTGCGCCAGGATCCAACACCCCGTGGGTCATCACACTCCCTCATCATGGTCGACTGCAGTGTTGGCGGTCTCAGTGGTCCTCCAACCCATGATACGAGCGCGGAACTTTTCGAATAGTTCGAACCGTACGGCCTTCGTGAAAATATCGGCCAGTTGCTCTTCGGTGTGGACAGTCTCCACAAAAACTCGCTTTCCAACCTCTTCTCGGAAATGGTGGTATTTGATGTTAATGTGTTTGGTACGTGGCCGCATCCTCGGAGCCCTTGCTAACTCGAGTGCCCCCGAGTTGTCCTCGAAGGCTGTGCACTTGACAACTGGTTTTGGAACGTCGTCTAACACATCTCGTTTCTTCATCTCTTCCAGAATGTTCATCAACGGGATCACATGACGAAGTGACTCGGAAAGGCAAATGTACTCTGCCTTGGTGGTGCTGAGGGCAATTTCGGTTTGAAGTTTGCTTTGCCACATGACTGGACAACCGTTCAACATGATCAAGAACCCAGATCTTGACCTTGCAGTGGAGACATCTTGTTCGGCAGTGTTCTTGTCCCACAAACCAGTCGGCGTAGACTTCAAATTCCAGAGCTCCTTTCTTCGGTCTCAAGTACATTCCTCGATCGGCTGTCCCCTTCAAGTATCGGCAGATCTTGGTGACGGCTTCGGTGTGACACTTCCTCGGGTCAGCTGAATGATGGGCGGCGTTGTGGATGGCAAAGGCGAGATTGGGTCGCGTTGACTTCTCGAGGAAATTGAGTTTCCCGATGATGGAGCGATAATTCCAATCAGCAATGTGTGGTGGCTGGTCAGTTCCTTTGGTTAGAACTTCGGAAATCTTTGCTGGATAGTCTGATGGCTTCGTCCCGTCTTGGGAGTTCATATCGCGAAGTATTTGTTGAATGAGTTTGTGTTGGGAGAGATGGATGGTTCCGTCTTCGGTTTGGCTGTCCACGTCGACACCCAAGTAATCCTTGAGGTCCCCTTCGTCGGTAAGGTTGTAGTCTTGACCCTGTAAATCCGTAATCACTTGTTCCACATTCTTTGCGTCTTTGTCGATAATGATACCGTCGTCGACGTAAATTAGAAACAGTGTAGTCCCTCGATAGTATAGACACTCGTCCACATCACTCTGTTCGAACCCGATGTCAATGAGCCCTTGATGCAAGTGCTGGTTCCACACTCTTCCGGCTTGCTTGGATCCGTAGAGGTTCCGCAAGATGAGGAGGCAGTACTCGGAGCTATCTCCCTCAGGCACTTCGAAGCCTTTGGGAACTTCCATGTATAGCGGGCACTCCGCCTCCGCTTGAGGATAAGCGAGGACGAAATCGATCTGACGAGTCTCCCAGCCATGAAGCAGAGCAAGAATAAGGCATAACCGTATGGTAAACCAGCTCACGACCGGAGAATATGTTTCCCCAAAGTTGACTCTGAATTCCTGCTTGTGTCCGCCGATTGCGAGCCTCGCCTTGTGTTTGTAGACCTCCCCAGTGGCAACCCTGCGCTTCCGCTTCATTGACCATACCCCAGGCAATATCTTGACCCCGTGAGGTAGTTCGGACCGCTTGATCAACTTCCAATGTCCATTCTCCTCGTGCGAATGCACCTCATCCATCATTGCCTGGATGAACTGCTTCTGGTTGGGTTGCCGGAGCGACTCATGCAAGTACATGGTGTCGGGGTCTCCTGCTTTGGACATGAAGGCCATTGGGTCAGACAAGAAAGAGGACTCGTCTTCCCAAAGGTCTTTTGGCTGCGCCATTGCTTCGAATGTCACTGGAGACGGAACTGTCTCCCCCACGGTCGGTGGAGCTGTATTGGACTGCCTGGCAGGGCTCCTTTCAGGCCTGGGTCGAGTTCTGGCACGTGCATTCCGTCTGCGATTGCCTTGCCGAGTGGGTGCCTCTTCGTGTAAGCCGAAGTTCCGGAAAACAACAGTTTCGTCATCGCCTCCTGCAACTGGCTCTTCCGGCTCATCATGTTGAAATGGCTCCCCATCGTCACCTCGGAAGCCTGCCCTAGTCACCCATTCGGCCACATTGGTACCTCGGTTCGCCGGATCGTCCACTGTTTCGAACAAGTCGTCGAATTTCACATGGTATTGAGGCGAAACATTCCCAGTTTGGGGGTTCAACGCCAAGCAAACTGTTCGTGCATGCAGTGGGGACGCTCCGAGATTGATCGCAAGTCGTGCTCTGGGAAACCACTTGTTGAATCTCTTGGAAGTGGCCAGTTCCTTTTCCAATACGTAGACGGGACATCCAAAAGGGTGGAAGTCCTTTGGGTTGTTGTTGATCTCGCTGCCAGTGAACAATTCCAAGGGAGTAGGTACTCTCCCGTCTTTGTCGGGGGCTGCGCCAGAAAGTGGTGTGTTCATGTGCACCAAGTTCGAATACCTCAAGGGGTAGGGCCACAAGCAAGTCCTCAATGCACGAGGCCACTTGTTGATGGCATCGAGTAGAGAGGTGCATGTTGCCTCCCTCAGGTCCCGGATGCGTTTCTCGGCGACCCCGTTCTGGAAGTGAGCATTGAAACCGGCAAATGACATGGATTGGGACTGCTTTGCAACCTCGCTAGCCCAAGCTGTTTCAGCAAAGCTCCCGTTGTCAGCATGGTAGTGTGATACGGAGACTCCATGGCTCTTGGCGAAGTTTTCGAAAGCTTGCTTTGCTTCCACAGTCTCGGTGGCGTTGTCTGTCTGTTGTAGATGAACGTAAGACAATTTCGAGTAGTGATCAACAAACACCGTAGCATATTGGTATCGAAGGTGGGTCAAGTTCCCCTTCATCTGTGCGATGAATTCCTCGTGGGCTGCCTTCAAATGGTCCACTGACACGCAGTCTCCGGGCTTCTTGATAACTCGAGGCTTGATGTTCGAAATGCTTGACTTGGTACGCCATGGTCGTCGATTCATTTTACCATACACACATGCAGCACAAGTCGGTGGAGTTACTCGTAATAACCTCTTTGGCACGTCGCCATTGAGGGCCATGAGTTGCAATTTTCGGAACGACAGGTGTCCCAAACGCAGGTGCCACCGCAGCAGCTCTGCTTGATCATTTTCAAGGCATCTGTCTGGACCGAGCTGTGGCTCCTCGGAGTGAGTCTCTCGAAATATTCCACCTTCGTCCTCGTCCTCGCTGTTGGTATCATCGTCGACCTCCTCGTCAGCCTCCCTCAGGTGGGTTGCTGAGAAACAAGTGTACATCCCTGCTGGTTCATCGCCATAGTCGCAATGCATCATGAAGCTGCGATACCGTTTGGTACCTGGAGCTGAATACATGAGGGCAGTGTTTGTTGCACTGTTGTGAGGCACGGACTTGGTGATGTCAGAAAACCCCTCAATGTGCTTACTCAAGTAGTAGTAAACTCTGGATAGCAAATACTCTTAGTACTTTAAGTCTAACAACTGTTGGACTCTCCAGATTGTGAGCCTTACAAACTGAACATGAAAACCTGAAAGTGATCTTTCTTGACACTGGGTCTTGACACCAGAGAGCAAATCTCTCCTTCTCCTTGAAGTCTATTCCTGAATGAAGTTCTTTGAACCTTCCTTCAGGAAACTCAACTCTGCCCAGCATAGATCAAACACAAGATAGATTCATCACACATGAATCTTCCCTTTCCTGATAGAGCACCTTTGCCATGCCAGGTGCACCTTCACCATGTGTCTGAGTCTTCACCAGACTCAACTGTCTTCACTGCCCTCTTATGGACCAAGCTGTCCATAAGAGTCCACTCTCAGTCTCTAATCATCCTCTGGTCATCCAAGACTGATGACCAGTCATTTCAGGCAGAATCTGGTCACACCAGCTTCTCCTGATTCCAATCTCAGGCTCCATTAGCTCTCTCAACTCAACAGTCCTTCACACTTTCCCTCAACCTTTGCTTCTCCTGATGGATCCATCACACATGGATCCATCCACACCACTTTGCTATCCACAACAGACACAAGACACAACCACACCTCACATCATATGTACCAAGCATACCTTCATACGTTCCATGGTATGGTCACATAGGTAGGATAATACTTAGTCACATCCAACACCCTTCCTTGACTCAGGATTATCCAACAACAATATCCTTCTTTGAGTCACCATGATGTTTCTTCTTCTTCTTGTGGCTCCTTCTCTTTGTGTGTTGAGAAGATCCATTTCCTCCTTTGTCCCAATAGTTCTTCTTGTCAACATAGAACTTGTCATGTCTGGTCTGAGTCAATCTGTCTGTATTCTTGGTCATGATATCCGACTTGTTGAGCTCTGACTTGACAAACTTGACCTTGACAATTCCATCCTCAATGTATTGACACAAGAACTTTGCTCTCAAATCCATATGCTTGGTCTTGGAGTTGACCATCTCATTCTCAGCCATATAGATTGCTCCCATGTTGTCAACAAATACCACCACTGGGAGCTCCACCTCAATACCCATGGTCTTCAACACTTGAATCAAGAATAACAACTCTTTGGTAGCTTCAGCACAGGCATACAGCTCTGCCTCACTGGATGATAGTGCAACCACACTCTGCTGTTTTGACTTCCAGACCACTGGACAACCCATGACAAAGATCACATAGCCAGAAACACTTTTCCTGTTGTCCTTGTCTCCTGCCCAATCAGAGTCTGAGTATACAATGAGATTCCATTGGTTTGGTCCAGCATGAGGTTTCATGGGACTCATCTTCAGACCATAATCTCTTGTATCCCGCACATACTTGATCACCCTTAGCATCTCCTTCATAGCCTCAGTTGATGCCTTGGTCATGCACTTGGTCAATTCTCTCACAGCATTGGCAATATCAGGTCTGGTGTACTTTGTCAGGTACAGCAGCATGCCAACTCCACTTCTGTAGAGGGTCTGCTCTTCAGCACTCACAGCCACACCAACTTCCCTGGACACTCCAACATGAGGTGTTCCAGGAGTTGCATACTCCTTCAATTCCTTGACCATGTTTCCAAACTTCCTCTCCAACTTCTTGATCAGGTGGGGTTGACCAATCCAGCACTTCTCCTTATCATCACTGTGGATGATTTCACAACTCAGGTAGTCACTGGTAGTCTCCTCAATAGTGACCTTGAAGGTCTTCTTGAGTCCCTTCACTGCATCAAGAACTGCCCTCTTGTCACCCACAAAGAAGCAATCATCCACCCAGAGTGCCACATGTACTGTTCCTAGCTTGTTCTTTCTGGTGAGCAGACATGGATCTGCATCACTTTTCTTGAAGCCAATCTCTTCCAGTGCTTTAGCTAATCTCTTGTAGAAAGCTCTTGCAGCCTGCAACAGTCCATAGATAGTCTTCAGTAGTTTCAAGCACTCTCCAGGTTCATGATCCATTCCCTTAGGAATCTCCATGTAGATCTCAGTGTCTAAGACACCATTCAAGAAAGCTGTCTCCACATCCACCAACAAAGCATAGTACTTGAACACCATCTGAGCAATGATCAAAGTCCTGATAGTTCCATCATTCACCACAGGGCTGTAAGAGAACATGTAGTCAACACCAGCAATTTGGCTGTATCCACAAGCCACTAGCCTTGCTCTGAATCTACCATCTCTCTTGATCTCCAGCACCCATTTGCACTTGACACATCTCCTGTTTGGAGGCATCTTGGACAGTTGAAACTTTGTCCACACCTTGTGCTCCTCCATCTTCTGGAACTCCTTTTCAATGCCTTCCCGCCACCATTTCCTCTGGAATTTCCTCTGGAATGGACATGTATGGTTCCAGGCTTTGTCAAAGGACTCAGGAACATCAAATACCAACTTTCTCATCTCCATTGGAACCAAATCAGGCCTTGCCTGTTTCCACCTCTCAATTTCCATAGCTTGCTGCTTGGAATCCTCTTTCTCCTCCAGGATCTCCACTTCTTCACCAAGAAAGGCCACCTCCATCCTAGCCAATCCTCTTCTGTGGAATCCCACCAAACTGAGCTCACTCCTGTATCCCTCACTTCTCACATCTTGACTCTCTTGTTGTGAGGAATGATCCTTGCTTGCCAGACTCTCCAAACTTTCACTCTCTCCACTCCCTTCCTTGCTTTCCACTGTCTCTGTCTCACTCACTGATTCCCTAGACATATCTGTCCACTTCAGGTTGGGTATCCTCTCCACTTGTGTACACCTCAAACAGCCTATCATGGTCACTTCCCATGGGCTCAAACTCAATAGTTTCTTCTCTCATCATTTCAGGATCAATTTCATACATAGTTCCAGGTTCCACCACTTCAAGATCTAGCACATACTCGCCAGCTTCTTGAGTAGTTTTGCTCATCTTTCCATCATCATCTTCATCATCAGAGTACTGCTGTTCCACTTGCAGTCTCTGCCTTGTAGCACTTCTAGTCCGGCCAAATTTCTCCAGTGCTACCTTCTGAGGACTCAAATTCTTCAAGTCCCGGGATCCTCTGTTCACTGATCTTCTGGAAGGTTTGTTCTGGATGTTTTGCTTGGTCAACTCAGGCTCTACCCCTTCCTGGCCAAGTAAAACTTCTGGAACAACATCAGTGTCTGGTGCTTCATACTCAATAGTATGGGGAATAGGGGGATCCAGTGGCTGGGTGGGAGTGAATTCATGAACATCATCACCATCATTGCCCTGTGAGACTGGGGCATCATCATCATCACCAATTGGAAATATCTTCACAGCCACCTCTTTTCCCTTAGCACCACCTTGTCTTGCCTGAGCAAGACCATCCTCATCTTGTAGATACTCAACATCAAAGTACTCAAAATGATCAGTTGCCTCATCTCTTTCTTTCTCAAAGACCTCATTGTCCTCATCCAACACTTCTGCATCCAAAGGATCAGCCCAAGGAGTTTCATGGAACCCAATTTTCTCTTTCCAAGTCCCATAGCACCCTCCTAACCAAGTAACATCCCTGCTGATAACCACCTTTCCAGTCACTAGGTTCACAAACCTGTGGGTATCATCAGTGTGGTTCTTGGCATGGCCAACATAGAGACATTGTCTCCCTCTGTTCTTGTACTTGGCCAACTTGTGATCCTTGCCATGGAAAACCACTGCCATAGCACCAAAAGGTCTCATTTCTGCAGAATTTTCTGGATTAGGAATTCCATGAAAAAGTTCAAAAGCAGGTTTCTCCATCCCAGGATAAACCAATCTGTTCTCATCCTGAACAGCTCTGTGTGCAGCTTCAGCCCAAAGTCTAACTCTCATTGAAGTAGGAATCCCAGCAGTATTTATCATAGCTCTGATTTTGCCATATAAAGTAGCAAATTTCCTTTCCACTTTGCCATTCTGCTGGGGAGTATTAGGACTGGTATACTCAAAAGTAATGTTCAATCCCACTCTCTCTGCCTCCTCCTGAAAGCTCAGATTCTCACCAGCATTGTCCAATCTGATATAGGTCACAGAAGCTAAACTTTTAGCTCTCAGTTGCTTCACAAAATTCACCAATATCTCCACTTGATCAGACTTGTGCTTCAGGTATTGGGACCAACAGTAGCCAGTAGCATCATCAACCACTAATAGCCAATACTACTTTCCACCCATGCTCCTTCCTTTGACAAATGAGATATCCAGGAACAATCTCTCACCAGGCTCTGTAGATTTAGCCTTAGCCCATTTCCTGGTATTCTTGTCTAGCCTTAGCTAGTGCACAATCCTCACACACTTCCCAATCTCCAGAAAGTTTGAATCCATGGAATTGTGCTGTCAAAAGAGTAGTAGCTTTGCTTGGATGGCCCAATTCCCTGTGATAATCCATGATATCCCTTCTCTTCTCCTTAGTAGACTTCTCTCTAGACTTTTCAGACGGTTTTGACGCAAATTCCGTATTCGAAGAATCAGTTTCCGTAGTCGGAAACGCAGTTTCCTCGCTCAATTTCCGGATTCCAACGTTGCTGCGCGCCACAGTTGCAGCGCATGCAAATTCCATTTGAGTCTCCTTGGCCATCAAATTTCGTTGGTCCAGTTGATCATTTGGGTAGAGGTAGCATCCCTTCAAATTGCTTGAGAGCGTAGGAAGATCAGTTGTGAACTTCAAGGTCATCCGGTCATTGTAGTTAAGTAGGATGTCCTGGCCTTCACTCGTAAGCTTCCACCCTTCGCGCATTGCTGACGTGATCGAGAAAAGATTCATCTGCAATCCTGGCACCCATCGAAAATTCTTGATCGTGATTCGTTGGATATCACCTGTCTCGGATCGGATAAACATCTGTTTATCACCCTTCAACATAGACTTCAACTGTGCACCATTACCAATTCGAATGTATGTGGGATCATTGACAACATTAGTTAAATTGCTTCTATCTGGTCCCATATGGCTCGATGCACCACTGTCCGCAATCCTGAAGTCAGCAGGAATATGATTCGGCACTCCAGAACCCAACGCGAACTCCTCCATGTTCTCTTCGCGATTCGGATTCGCTGCCGGACCACCAAACTCTTCGTCACTGGACTCAAGATAATAGTGAACTGTACCATCTGCGAAGATTGTGCGGACCCATTGAGAAGCACCAACATCACCTGCTGCATGACGATTGCCACCATCAGTTGTCACCGAATGCACATCGTCCGAATCAGAACCAAGTAGGTCGCGAATCTGACTACGAGCATTCTCATCTGCATCGTCGCCTTCCTCCGAAGTAGAATTGTCAAATAAGCCTCTAGCATTTCCACCTTCATCATCGGCATTGTCATCGTCATCAAAATACTCCGGTCCAGAACCATGATCACGCTCATCACGCCCAGTCCAATCTTCACAATAATCCAAGTCACCTGGCCAACGACGGTAGAACAACGAAAGAAAACCTCCGCGAAGATGGAGTTCTCCTTCAATAATGAACTCCAAGAACTGGTTCCAGTTGCAATCCCACTGATGCTTGTAGAATCTGACTGCCGCATGAAGTTCCTTCAACCCGTACTGAGGAATACGACGTTGTTCCATGAAGCGATCAACAGTCGTCTTGATAAGCTCTCCCAAAGTATCTCCATATAACTTGCACCAGACTTTGCGAAGCATCCAATCGTGTTCAATATTGATCAACTGTTCTCCATTCCGAATCGAACGATCCGCCATAAGTCCCATCCACTGACGCATATCCGAACTCGCAACTGCCATAATCCACCAGGCCAGTCTGCGTAGCGCAGAGTCATCGTAGTAGTACTGCTCATCTTGCAACGCAAAGGCCCAAGTATCGAAAGGCTCATAAGTACGGTTGTAGAAAGTTTGTCCGTCTTCATCCATCCCAACGTTCCAAATGGTTCCTCGAGCACGCCTTGCCCACGCATCACACAACTTCAACTTGAAGGAATGAACCTCATAAGAACGCAAGTCGAACTCCACTTACTTTCCCGTCTCAATGACAAAACTCGGCCACTCATCGTTCAAAGGACTCAAGCTGGGCTTAATGAAACGAAACGCGAGCGACTCCTTTCCATCACGTTCGAATTCCTTGTAGATGCCGGATTGCTCATAAGTACGCAAAACCCGATTCACCTTCCATATCTCCTCGTTGGTTAAAGCTCCACCATCAGGGGCAATCGGAACAGCAAGCGACTCAAGAAACTCCTCATCAGGAACAGAATGCAAACGAGTCAAAAACTCTTCCATCCCAATGAAGAAACCGTTCTCGTCACGGAAGACGCAGTTAACGCCAGCAGTAGTAACAACCATGCTCTCAGTAGACTTTTGTAGACCTTTGTAGCTCTCTGAATCGAAATTCAACTTGTGAGCACAACCTTTGTCGACCTTTGCATCCTTTGCATCATTCAGTCTTGGTCCCACATCAACACTCCTGTCTTGGCTTCCGTTGATCTCTCCCGACCTCTGAGTCACGACCTCACCACGAATCACTTGGCGAGTCATCTTGCCTTCACGAATCAGTTGGCAATGCAACTTCTGCGAAATCGCCTCATGAAGATAGTCCTCAGACTTAACGGAACATTCAACGCACGTGTCGAATGTTACGTCATACGTGTCCACCATACGACTGTGAGTCGTCTTGGTCACAATGTCGAAAGCACATAGATGCTTTTCCACATAAAGCTGCATGTGTATGTCACCATTGTACGTAAGACCTCCGTCGTCATCATACTGAACATTTGTATACACCGAATCAGGGAATCGACTCTTCGGACCACTCCGACCATAAGTAACAGCCGTTTTGGTACCACCAGGATATTTTTCACGTTTCTCCTCATGCTTTCCATCAGAATACAAAAATTCATCTAACTCAGCATAGGAACATCCAATTTCGTCCGTTTTTGTTGCAAAAGGGATCAAAATTCAGTGATTCTGAGGTTCCCAACACCAAATTTCATCATCTTCACCCTCAAAATCATCAATTTCAACAATTGGATCATTTTTCTCATTTTTCTCACAGATTTCATCATCATCCATAGGAATCACATTGACCTCAGTGCAGTCAGCACACTCAACATACTCAGCAACTTCATAGGCTTGTCCAACATCAGCAAAATTTTCCACACAGACCAGAGCAACTTTTTCTCTGGCAAAGTTTGCAGTTTCAATCTTCACTCTGCAATCTTTTGCAATGTGGCCCAACTTTCCACACTTGTAGCACTTTACTTTCTTGAACTTGCCTCCAAAGGTTTTCCCCCCTTTCTTGGAAGTACTCTTCCTAGAGTGGGGACAATCACTTGCCTTGTGGCCTTTCTCTCCACAGTTGAAGCAGTCTCCAGAGAAAGCACCTGCCATCAAAGCATGTTCATCCTTCACCTTGTTCCTCCAATGATTACCCTTGTGGTAATGATTAGCACCCTTGAATCCAAGTCTCGCATACTTGACTGATAACTCATCCCTGAGTTCCTCAAGAGTCTTAGTAGGGTCTCTCTCATAGGTTTCCACAATAGTACTATACTCAGGAGTTAGGGCATTCAAGATCTGCACCATAAACCTCCTATCAGTGATAGCACCTTCAGGGTCAATCTCATCCATCTGATTCTTGAGTTCCTCCATGTAGGTGATAAAGGTATCAGGATCAGATCTCCTTCCAAGTCTGGCACCATAGTACATTGTAGTCAACTTAGTCAAAGTTGGAGTAGTCATTGGCTTGTACTTCCTCAACAACTTGACCCAAGCTTCAGTAATGTTGCCATCAGGGAACTTGGTAGACTTGGTGGACTTGACAATGTTGAAAGCAATCCTGGCCTTAGTGGAAGAGCCACTGCAGGCTTGGATAAGGTCATAGTAACCAGCCAAATTGAGCATCCTCAACTTCCTCTGCTTCTTGAGCTGCTTCTTGTCCCACTTGGTCAACTTCTTCTTGGTGACCTTGGGTTCAGCAGCAAGCTTCATGAGGGAGCTCAACACTTCATCAGGCACAGGATCATCATCCTTTGCTTCCTCCTTTCCTTCACCACCAGCAGTCCCAACAACCTTTGCAGTAGCACCAGCAGGAGCAACCACACCTTTCCCTTCCTCAACCTTTTCACCAACCTCCTCATCAACAGATTCCTCATCCTCACTCTCATCATCCTCCAACAATCCCTTCCCTCCACTAATGCCATCATCAGCAGAGTAGGGATCAAGTGTCACCCTTCCAACAAGAAGCAACCAGTAGCCTCTGAAGTCAGCCCTGGCTTTGAACCTCTCACTCCACTGCTCCCAGAGAGACTTCTCTCCAGAGAACTTGGGAACAGGGACCTTGATGGTCTCTTTGACATCTTCATAGTCACTCATCTTCCTTGTTGGTTCAGTCTTTTCACTTGTCTCTCACTTACACTTGCACCTTCCAATTACAAGTGGACACTGAAGGTTTCAAGCTTGAAAGGTTCTTAAGAATGTCAGAAAACCCCTCAATGTGCTTACTCAAGTAGTAGTAAACTCTGGATAGCAAATACTCTTAGTACTTTAAGTCTAACAACTGTTGGACTCTCCAGATTGTGAGCCTTACAAACTGAACATGAAAACCTGAAAGTGATCTTTCTTGACACTGGGTCTTGACACCAGAGAGCAAATCTCTCCTTCTCCTTGAAGTCTATTCCTGAATGAAGTTCTTTGAAGATTCCTTCAGGAAACTCAACTCTGCCCAGCATAGATCAAACACAAGATAGATTCATCACACATGAATCTTCCCTTTCCTGATAGAGCACCTTTGCCATGCCAGGTGCACCTTCACCATGTGTCTGAGTCTTCACCAGACTCAACTGTCTTCACTGCCCTCTTATGGACCAAGCTGTCCATAAGAGTCCACTCTCAGTCTCTAATCATCCTCTGGTCATCCAAGACTGATGACCAGTCATTTCAGGCAGAATCTGGTCACACCAGCTTCTCCTGATTCCAGTCTCAGGCTCCATTAGCTCTCTCAACTCAACAGTCCTTCACACTTCCCCTCAACCTTTGCTTCTCCTGATGGATCCATCACACATGGATCCATCCACACCACTTTGCTATCCACTCTCCTTTGTCTCACACACACAACAGACACAAGACACAACCACATCTCACATCAAAGGTGTGAATCCTCCCGTCATCATCTGTGATGTTCCATCGGACAGTACCAATTTCCAAGGCCTCTCAAGTGCCCAATCCCTTGATGTGTGTCTTGGCTCTGCGTGGAGGGGATATGAAGTGGCTCCGATCGTTCGTGATACATGTTGAGGCGCAGTTGTCGATTGCCAGCTGGAAGGAATCCACGTCAAACTGTGTCTCAATGGGTTCTCCTGGGGAACGACTCTGCGGAACGTTTGGTGTGACTGCAAAAACGTGTGCACGTCGACGAGCCTCCCACCGTGTGGTGTATTTGGGTTGGCGCCGTGGTCGCCCGGCTCGTTGTCCGAAGGTGCAAATGGGTCGCTGTCGCCGCCTACGTCTCCATGGTCGATGCCGAAAACGCACACTTTTTATCCAGTAGTTAGCCAAAAGTGCAACGGGATTGTGTACGATACCAGCATACGCTGCGTGCCACACACAGTCACAAGTTGTGACTCCCAAGGCAAAGACAAATGAGCAATCACGGTTGAACTTGAAGCGACACCAGAAAGTTCGACGTTGGGGCGGATAGATTCTTTCAACCATTTGCGTTTATCAGAATCTGAGACCGTAGAACCCGTAATCTTTTCAAGATCAAGGAGAAGTAGAACCCAGCATAAGTTTGTTTCCACTTAGAGTCCAGGGAAAGATTCTTCAGATCGTCTTCGGCCTTCTCAGCCGAGAGCTCAGCATCAGTGCCAGAATCATATTCTCGCAAAAGATCGCAATAAATAGCCTGGGCGTCCTTCGTATCTTGGTGTGCGCATACATGTTTCATGCTCTTCGAAGTCGTCAAGCATGTCAACATAACGCTATAGACAAAGTCTTTCTGTAGTTCAAATAAACCAATCTCATGAGCCTCGGGCTCATAGTCAGGATTCAGTACATTAGCTACACCGTGTGAAGCGGCAATAGCACAAAAAGTTCTCTGAAATTCTAGCCAATATTTGTCATCTTTCAACTTCGGATAATCACCAATACTCCGTTTGATTCCCTTTCGGAACTCGAGCATAGGATCATAGGCCGTAGTTGAGGTAGTTTGAGTACCATCCCCACTACCCGTAGCAACTAGCTGCGGAGTAGAATCACTAGAAGAAGACCTGCCATGAAGAATGAATTCCTCTAACTGAGCAGCATCAAGCGTGAACCAGACCTCCAATGGGTCAGATTTGTTGTTATATGCCTTGACATAGTCAATGATTTTTAAGCATAAACGGACTTGAACACGTTTGAGTTTCAGAACACTCCCTTCCTTAAGAGGATCTGGAGCAGTGCCTTCAGTTAAGTCAACTTCCTGCAGTGGTATAAAGGACATGGTATTAGTGGCGCCTATAGCAGCCAAGACATCGATAACGGTCTGCGCGTCCTCAGCGAAGATGGCTCGAATAGCCGCAAGAAAAGCTGTGGACTGGGTATGTGCCCCTTCACTACGTGTGGAAGGGGTCATTCTGGGCAAGTGACGTCAGTCAAAGAAAGTAGAGGATCTGCCTAGAACACTGCGCGTAACGGATCAAGTTCGCGAGATAAGCATACCAAAAAGACTCAATATACCGACGGAGGATTTTTCAGTGTTGGTGGAACGACTTCCTACTAACGAGTGTTGGAAATAAGCTCACCAGAAAAACAATGACGGTACAATCAGTAGACGAATACCTAAGCTGTAGCTACCGGTAGTGTCCACAAGTATAACAGACAAACGAAGTATCCGAAACTCCAAAGAGCACCAAAGAACTACCCAAAGTCTCTTGTGAGTACCAGAGGGCAAATAGCAGTGGCTATCACAACACGAAGGTCCTGTAGTATTCGACTTAGGCTCTGTGGCAGAAGAAAGGGCCACGAACGCAAAGGAATAAGACAGAAAGCAAAGAAGTGTGCCGAGTTTTGTCGGTCTTCACCCTATCAGGGCTCTATCCAGCGTTTATAGTCTGCCTTGTGACACACTCCGAATTACTCCCAAGAGAAATTCCCTCAAACAACAAGTGAGGTTCAATCTAAGGGGACACGGGCTTTGAACTAGTTTGCCTCTAGCGCGTATTAAGCGATTGGTTTTTCTACAGCAGACAGGGCCTATCCCTGGTTTACGGTTGTCTCCGGCGTCTCGAGTACTCTACACTGAGTACTGTCGTAAACGACTAAGGCTTCTCAGTTGGTTGCCCTATACCACACTGCTTGGGTCAGTGAATCCTGCTCGCTTATGGCAGCTCAATGTCCGCCCAGCTGAACTATGGAAGTTTAAGGACGTCGTAGGGTCCCAAGTTTTTAGGAGTTTCTTGCTTCTCCCCCAGTGGGTTTTTCGTCAAAGATCGACTACACTAAAAACTACACTAACTATACTCCGATGCCAAGAGCTCAATGAGAGCGATTGCGACTGTTAATCTGACAACTGAGGACTAAATCCAGATCAATACTAGAAATGAAAATAATGAGCTAATTTAGAATGTAACTTTGAATGACTCCAAGATTAGGATCTTGACATCCAAGACTAGACAAGACTACTATGCACAATAGACGCCTAGAGAACCTGGAGAATATCTTGTGCATCCCAGTCTAAAGTTCATAGAACACATGCAAACATCTCCTCAAGACTAGATGGGTCTAGAAGAGAGCTCCTACCGTACGACGGACGTACAACGTACTGACCGTCTCCTCACAACTTGATGACGCTGTATGGCTGCTACCATTGGTTAATACCAAGTCATCTAGGACGTCTAAAGAGACTACGAGTATCTATGTAATATGTCCTATTAAGACACAAACTTGACATATTGTTTTGCAATGGACCGAAGTGGTGACCAGGTATTATGGCGGCGATGATGAAGCTTCAGCACAACCAGCTTCATCTTCTGGCTGTTGGTCAAATTATGCTTTTTCATGTTGGCAACAAGAATGAAAAGAGGAGCAGAGAAAGTGGAGGGTAACAACAAAAAGAGGAGCGAGATCGGTCGGCATCAACAAGGAAAACGGGCAAAAAACGAGATAAAAAAACGGCGCGACAACAAAACAACCGCGCCAGAAAATATTGGAAGTAAAACTCTGTGCTATTCTGAATTTTTATTTGTTTACATTTGTTGTTCTTGTCTATTTGGATTGTTTTGGAGGTGTTTCCAACGTTCTTGTTCTTCCAAAACTTTCCAAAATTGGGAATCTGGAATTTTTCTTGTCATATCATCTATTTGCATGGAAAAAATAAGCAATGTCGTAGTTGGGCTAAAGTGCACCCACCAAAATATTCGCCTAGGGGAAATGACTGCAGTGTCAGAGCGACATGTTACCTTCAATGTACATTCGGTGGGTGTACTTGAGACCAAATTACGGTAGTACTAGTACAAACATAACATACGTCTGTGAGACGTACGTAGCTATATATATTGCAGCAGCAGCGAAGCTCAATTCTCATTCCTCAAAATAATGTTATCACTAGAAACCAGCGGATCCAAGCATCCCACATTTAGAACCGAACGCGACGAGGATGGCGGTAAGGCTCCATGTTTCGAAGAGTACGAGTACGACGGGCTTGGAAAGACAAACGGCAGTGTTGCTGTTGATAGCTTCACTTGCAGTGGCAAGGTTGGTCACAATACCCTTGGATGCCTTCCTCCCTTCGCTTCCAATCACCACCGAAAGGACGAGCACTTCACTTGGTTATACTTGGAAAGGCGCTTCTAATGCAACCTGTTCCAATGCCACTAATGTATCCATGGAGGTAAATTTTCCGTTGAGGTTCAACTACACAGGGCCAGCCGACCAAGAATTTTCGGCGTGCCTTTTGGTCAAGGACGACAATGACATTATCAACGAATGGATTGCGTATCATTTCCATGTTCTAAACATGCGGCATTTAGTTTTGGCAGTTGACCCTTTAAGCCGTACTTCACCAGAGCACCTGTTGGAACACTGGAGGAACCCTCCCTTCAACATGACGATTGACCTGTGGCACGACGAGGATTTCATGCCTGACTTTTTTTTGCAAGCAAGATTTGACTTGGTCCCCAATTTTATGGATTCCCTTATTCGGAAATCTGTCGAGAGGTCCCTTCAACCAAATTCCACACCCGCCGACCATTCTTCGGGTAATCACACCCAACAAGAAGCCATAGAAGCTGAAATGACTAAGGTCAATAATCACCGATTCCGACAGTCTACTTTCGTGAGTCAATGTTTCAGGCAGCTCAAGATAATTGGCAAGAAATGGGTACTCCACAGTGACACAGATGAGTACATCGTGATAAATCGATTCATCCGTGGCAATCCAGAAAAGGTCAGCGAGATTGGAGGTTTGCCTTCTCATGCGTATGCTGGTTCCCTCGTGGAATTCCTTCAGAAAATGTTCCGGCATTACCCAAACCAACTCATTCCCTCTTTAAGCTGCATCACCATGAACACCCTACTTTTCGGAAACAAAGAATTCACACAGAATAAAACTTGGATGGCCCAGATGGATGCCTACGCCCCTCCAGGTTGGAATCGAACCCAATTCGAGACGCTGCGGTGGACACATCACGCCCACTATGCCCAGACGACAAATGGGCTTCAAAAATGCATTGTCGACGTGTCATCTCTTTCTCCGGATCATCCTATTTTCACCAGTAGGCTCGTTCGAAGCGTTCATCAACCACTTTGGGAAAATTACCCTCCGCCGTTCAAGGGTCAAACCTGCAGGAAGTTGCAGATGCATCCTAAGGTTGATGATATTTTCCGATACCCTCTGACAGTTAATCACTTTCTAGGAACCCTGGAACGTTACATGACACGGGGCGACAAGCGCCGAAATCCACAAGTGTACGCTGAAAAGGCTAAGATGAAAAAGTCAATAGCTGACAATGATGGCTGGTTCCAATCTTGGTTGCGGAGCTTTGTTGATCTACACGGAGAAGCTGCCTCAAGGCTAGTTCTGCGTCATTAGATCAGCTATGGCTGAAACAAACTTGCAGGAGTCTGATGGTAGCTGACAAATTGGATGAATGATCCAACATAAGTCTAATGAAGAAGAACTTTCGGGAAAGCTATACCGACCAATAACAGTAGGGGAGTCCTATTAAATAGGTAATTCAACCTACATGAAGCGATTTTGCCTTTTTCATACTGTGCCTCCTATCAGCAAAAACCTCGCATGCCTCTAGAGGTGGGAATCGTGATAGTACTAGTAGGTCCCCCCCCCCGGACGAAAGCTGTTAGCTTGCAATCGCTGAATTTTAGGACCTCTAAATACTAACATTTATTTTGTCGCACCCGCTCCAGCACCCGGAGTAACAGGAAGGGCCGCAGCTGCACTTAGCGTCAGGCTCTAGACGCCCTTGCAATACCTATTGTAATGATCGGACTTAGCCTGAACCTTTGGGTTTGATAAACAAACCAAATGTACGTAAGAGCAGTGTCTAACTCGCGCGGTCGTCCAAAAAAGGCCCTATTTGGACCAGAATGACCGTCCAAATCAATGTCTATCTCCATTTGTCGTTCAGATATTTGAACGACATCCAAAAAATTCGTCCAAATATGGGGAAATCTGGACAAGGACCAAACTCCGTCCAAACCCTGCTCAGAGCTTCGCGCCAAAAATTTTGCGTGCAAATCGCTGTAGCTCTGGGGCCAGCAGTGCAATGTTTCACCACACAACTACATCAACAACAATCACCAAGCAAAAGGATGAGTGAAAACTCCCAACCCAACATCCCAACAACCAACAACACAGCCACAAGTGCTGGTGCTAAGAATGTCGCCAGCTTGCCCCGAAGCAAAAACTTCACAACCGAAGAAGACATCTTTGTTGCCAGGGCATTTGTGGCCTGTTCCCTGGATCCAATCCGTGGGGCCGACCAAAAAGGAAAAACCTTTTGGACGGCGGCATTCCAAAAGTTTGAAAACTATCGTCAGGCAGAATCGGAAGTCCTCGTGGTGAAAGACAATGAGCGGACCCCAGAATCCATCCAGAACCGTTTCAAACGAAAAATTTCACCAGATGCCATGGCATGGGTTGCCATTTTGAAGGCCACTCCCATGGCAAGTGGCGAGAACGAGGACGACCATTATGCTCCTGTGTGTGATTTGTTCCAGACCAAACATAAAACGCCATTTCGTTTCTTGAGTTGCATGAATGCACTCATGAAAATGCCCAAGTTCGACCCAAATTTGTCGTCCTCATCCGAGGGATCACCCAACAAACGCCCTCGCAAGAATGATTGTGTCTCACCGACTTCCTCTGTCCATGATTGTGAAAATAGCAGTGTTTTCACAAGTGTCTCCAGCACCCTGGGTCGTCCAATTGGGGCAAAGAGAGCCAAGGCAATTGTGCATGAGGAGAAGGCTGCCGAGAGGAAGTCGATTTCCGTCATATCTGAGGTGTCTGTGTCTCTCAATCACATGGCAAGTGCCCTAAAAGAGAGTCAGCTACGCCATCAACAAGTGCAGGACCGTCTCTACCTCACCCAGGTCTGGAGAACCCTATTGCAGGCCGGCAATATGGAGGAAGCGGAGGTGTACTTCCAAAAGATGAAACAATTGGAAGAAGCTCCGGCCGTAGCACCAGTAGAGAAGAGCAAGGATGATGGACTGCCAGTTGAGATTGAGGTCCTTGCTGCTGCGGGTGACAACAAGGATGATGATGACGATCGCCTTCTCGAAACTCAAGAACCACACCAACAAGGAGCTCCTACTGCTGCAGAATCAGACTAATACTGGTAGTATCAAAGTATCAAAGCTACTAGCCATCAACAAATTGAAACAAATTGATAATACTGTTCGAGTTAGTACTAGATAGAATGCCTAGAGTGTCGGGAAAACAAAGCCCGATGGAGTCTTACGTGTTCCCGTCTCTCTTGGTGGCAGTCAACCAACTGCCACCTTTGGTTGGCAGCTTGTCGTCTTGTCTCTTCATCATCCATCTGCCGGGCTGCTGCCTGCTCTTCTTCTAGTGCGCGGGGCATCACTATTTCATTGTTGAATGGATCGTAAGTAGCTTGGAGATCTCCTTCCTCTACATGGTCATGCACTAACATATTGTGTAAGACCATACAGGCACAGGCACGCTCCGAGATTTCGTTCAAGCTAAAAGCATGGATTGGTCTTTCAATCCATTTGAACTGCACTTGCAACACGCCAAATGCTCGCTCAATATCTTTCCTGGCACCCTCTTGCCATGCAGTGTACCTCCTTTCGTAATCCAATGAAGGGTCCGTCATCCCCTTTACAAAACGAGCCCGAGCAGGGTAAATCCCATCTACCAACACAAACATCTTGTCAAACTTCTCTGTGCCCACTTTGTATGGCACTGTTCCCACCACTGTTTCTAGGTGATGGAATGATCCATCCTCAAACCATTGCATCAATGGACTCAGAGAAAGAATGTTGAGGTCGTTGAGGGTGCCAGCATGCCCAAAGCACACATGCCAGAACCACAAATTGTAGTCGCATGTTGCTTCATATACGATGCTTGGGTGTTTCTGCTTTGTCCAAAAACACCTCTGTTTGCCTACGTTCGGTTTGCTTGTTGGTAGCAGAACCTAACCAGTAACCTAGTAGCTTTACAACTATTTGGTTTTCCAGATTGTGAGCCTTTCAACTCGTTTTCTCAAACTCGGAAATGATCCAATCTTGACACCTGAGTTCTGGATCCAATTCTCCCAGAACTTTCTCCAATCGTTCCTTCTGATGTTTCTATTGTGAGTGAAGTTCCCAGAGCTTCCCTCACCACCATCGATGTAAGCCTTGGTCTCGTTCCATCGATCTCACCAAGTCTCACCAAGATTGCATGATGCTCTACCCTTAGATAAACGTATCACGTTTCTCTAGGCCCAGCACCACTTCTCTCAAGTATCCAAGACCACTCCGAATCGCCCTGTGCAAACCTTATGTGTACCAAGAACACCAAGCTCACCTTGGTTGCTTGGATACCACATTGGGTTCACGCTTGCTCACAATTACTCCGTAGTACGTTTCCTATCCGGCACGATTCCGGATTCCATATTCCTTTCTGCTCATAAATTCCCTTGTCGCAACACATACGTTTCACCTCTGAGTACACATGCCATCCATATGGGTATGAATGCATGTGTGGTAGCTAAGACAATACTTAGTCACCTCCGACACCCTTCCTTGACTTAGGATTGGTCTTCCTAGTCACCACAGTTTGCTGAGACGTCTTATTGCCATCATCCGTCTCCCTTCCTTTGATGTGTTGCGAAGGTCCACTCCTTCTTCCTTCTCAGTAGTTTCTCTTGTCCACATAGTATCTGTCATGTCGTTCCTGAGTTTCTCGATCTGTATTCTTCGTTAGGATATCTGACTTGTTCAACTCAGACTTCATGAACTTCACTTTGATGATACCATCCTCCGAGTATTGACAAAGAAACTTCGCTCTCAGATCCATATGCTTAGTTTTCGAATTCACCATTTCGTTTTCAGCCATATAGATTACTCCCATGTTGTCCACGAATACAACCACTGGAAGCTCCACTTCAATCCCCATGGTCTTCAATACTTGCATCAAGAATATCAATTCTTTAGTCGCTTCAGCACAAGCATAAAGCTCCGCCTCACTGGATGACAAAGCCACGACGCTTTGTTGCTTTGACTTCCAGACCACTGGACAGTACGCTTGATCTCCAGCACCCATTTGCATTTGACGCATCTTCGATTTTGAGGCATGTCTGACATCCTGAATTTCGTCCAGACTTTGTGCTCCTCCATCTTCTTGAACTCTTTCATGATACCCTCACGCCACCACTTCCTCTGAAATGGACAAGTGTGGTTCCATGCTTTGTCAAATGTTTCCGGAACGTCGAATACCAGCTTACGCATCTCCATTTGCACCAAGTCAGGTCGATTAGTAATTCACTTGTTCAATGTTTCCATCAACGCCTGAGCTTTGGCTGCATCAACACTCCTGCCCTTGGATCGCACTTGTTTCTTCACCAAGGAACACAACCTCATACATTGCCACAATTCCACTGTGGGCTTCAATCAAAACTGAGTTCACTCTTCCTGTACCTCTCTTCCAACTCACTCTCATGTAGCGAGTCATGATCCCTTTTCTTACTTGCCAAACCATCAACATTTTCATCTCATAGTTCTCATGTCCACCACTCCCTTCCTTGCTCTCATCTATCTCGTTTCCACTTGATTCCCTCGACATATCTGCCATACCTGTAGTGACGTTGGGTACGTCTACCGTCTCTCCAAGTTGGGAATCTTTTCTCACTGTGCACATATCAGCCAATCATGGTGGTACTCTTCCATGGGCCCAAAGACAATAGTCTTCCTCACTCATTCTCATGCTCATTCGCATCTATCTCACAAACTCTTCTGGATCATTCTTCATAGGTCAGGTTTGCACCTAGTAGTACGTTGCTCTCGTACATAGCCATGGCTTGAGTATTCACCTTACTCATCCACCTCAGTATTCTCACTTCTTGTAGCAGCACCTCTCATTTCGCCATATTCATCTGGTGCTGTGGACTTGATTCGTTCAAGTCCCTTGATCCTCACCTCACATGCAAGGTTAGTAGTAGTAGTAGTTCAGGTTGTTTTGCTTGGTCACCATGCTGGGCTCAATCCCTTCCTGGCCAAGTGAAACGTCCTGAACTGGAGCTGTGGTACCGATTACCACATCAAAAGGAATAACCGGATCTAGAGGCTGACCGGGAGCGGTGTCTTTCCAATTTGTTGCCAGGGAAACACTGGACAAAAGTCAAGAACACTGGAGCAGCCTCTGTTACACCTTTGGTATCACGTGGTCAAGCAAAGTTGACCATCATTCCCAACATGGTTGGGCATCCTCATTTCCATACACAATCATCCAGACATGACCTCATCGTGTTCATATCCACTTCATAGTCATCATCCATGCAGGATCTCTTTCTCCGATAACCGTGTGGTGGTACTAGAGATATGCCGTTCCCGACCAACACAGTTGTCATAATCCACAACATAGTTCCAATCAATCACTAGAACCACCATTCAATATCATTCCAAGCCAACCAGGTTGCCTCACAGTCCCATGACTGGAGGACATAACCTTCATAGTCAACATATTCACCAACCTCCTGCGGATATCCAGCATCATGTCCTGAATCCCAAATCCTAACAAGACCGTCCACTTCTGGAATCCCTTTAATGCTTCGCATCTTCCTTCATTGTCTCAGGAGAGATATCTGCCAATATCTGCCATTGAATCACATTGTAGCATACTGTCTCAATCTCATTTTCTCCTTTGCCCATTAGAATCATTGAATGCAAAAGATTGTTCAATCGTTCCTATGATGCACTGTCTCACCCAACATGACATCCAAATGACCATATTCACTGCTCTACTTGTTAGTAGGAGCAGATGGTTGTCACCGTCAAGATCATTGAGTTCATCGAAATCTCATCATCACACCTCCAAGGCACCCAATCAGTATCTCATCGGTCAACGCCAAACAAAGCAATCTTTGCCATTCACAAGCTCAACCATAGCTCTCAGTACTTTCAGTCACTGCATTTGTGCTGATTGTACATTTTCAACACTTCTCTGTTGCTTTCACTCCTTTCAATCATACATCTTTCACATCTGTCAACACAAGAATGTGTGCCAGTTGTAGATCATCCACAATGTAGCACCAATCATAGTCAAGACCGAATTGGAATGTCACCCCTTTTGTCGCGCGAATAACCATAGTATTTCAGTCGCGGAACAGACCAGTTTCGTCTTAGTAGTACATTCGTCACGTGAGCACCATGCATTATCGCAATCTCATTTCTCCATAGTGATGATACAACAGAAAACAATCTCTCAAGCTGAATAGTGCCCAAAACATAAACCATGCAGTTTGCAGCAAAAGTCATGCATCTGCGAATGATCCCCAATCTTGGATCACCATCATGGCGAATACCACGTGCAATTATTCATTTTTCACACCTGGACGACCATCGGATCCATTGCCATCGATCACTGACGAATTTTTATGGCTGACCTATCCATGCTTCACCTCCAGTTCCTTCCTCTAAGCCATCTGCCATCAGCCATGAAACCCGTGGAAGAATGTTCACCAGAATTCACCAGCCAACCGCGTCATTCCATACCATCACTTGAGTCTATCTTAGTCTCTCATCTGACTTCAGTTGGTCATCATCGTCAAATCTCACATCTGCCGCTTCACACGTCACATCATTGTCCACCTTTCCTTTCATCATCATCAACAATCATCATTCAAAAACTCAAAACGTCAAATTGCTATTGCAGAATCATACCGATACATGTACATTCTTCATTTCATTGGTAGTGTAGACAGTTCATATCCAAGTCATCTCAATCCAACACAACATCAGTAGCGTTGCATTTCACAATCACATCTTGGAACAAACTTTCATCATCGCATGTAGCCAGTAGTAGTAATACTAGGAAGTTGGTACCAGATCGGAAATGTTGATCGATCCGAATCATCGCATACCATCTCAAAACTTCTCTGTATCCAAATAGATCCGAATTACATGTGACCAAAATTCAAACTTCACATGTTTGTCTCAAATTGTAGCACTGTAGTCAGCAGATAGTAGTCCACATGTCTCAGTAGTAGCCAAGAACAAATCGATCAATGATGCAACTTCCAAAACACTTCTCATCACATTCGAGAATCGTCTAGTTTCATTCTCGGATTTCAGATAGTATCCCACTCCAATTGAGAAATTCATTACACTGCCCATCATGATGTTCCCAACCAATATTGCTCAACAAATTGTTGGGTCATCAAGTAGCTTTCATCTCCATCTTCAGGATTTGGATTCATCGTACGCATCACTTGCATCGACATCCGACCTCATCAACTCACATTGTCACATATGATCCATGCAACAGTGTTCATTTTGAACTTCACATCTCAATGGATTGAACCAGCAGTAGCTCACATTCGAGATCGTCCTCGCGATTACGTTCATAACTTTGATCACATCTTCTTGCACACACTGTGCACATGCTGTTATGTAGCATAGTCATTTCTAGTAGTATCACCCATGACTCTTTGTTGAACCAACAATATGTCCAATACACAATGGATGCTCGACATTTTCCATATTTCATATGCCACCACAAGTCGCTCTCTACGACAGTACAAACAGTACTCATAGTACACTGGTAGATGTTTCTCCGTGTACAGCTGCATGTATCACAATATTTGTTGAACATGCCTGCAACGTCACTTCAATGTTCACACTTAACATTGCTGCACACTTCAACATCATTCCTTGAGTCCCACATACATCATCACTTCCAACTGTTACACGATTGCTCTTTTCACTCCACTATATATCTCCACACATCACTCCACACATTTCCACACACTAGTACTAACGTACTAGCCACGTCTGACTTCACCATTTCTGGTGATCACTCCAATACCGTAGTTCCCTTCCTGGAAACCAACCTCTGCACAGTCCAAGAAAACACCATTGTAGAGGATTAACATCCTCGTAGCTTTCCAACAGCACTTTCCATTCATTCTTGAACATCTCTCTATGGGAACTTCCTCCATCATTGCAACGACCTCCAATGCAATTCCCACATCTGCAATCTCCACCTTCTCACAACTCCCAAGATTGCCTTTCCTTCCTTCACAGTGTGCTGATTCCATCTTGATACTCCAGTCTCTCCATATCATGGTGTCAAATCTGGTGATTCATTGTAAACACTCTTTGATCGACTTCATTGGTTTCTTTTCATAGTATCCGGCTCCTTTACTGGAATACCCATGATCATCTCAGTAGGACATGTACTTGCTTTGTGGCTCGCCATATCATAATTGAACACTTTCGTTCGACATAAACTTCCGCCATCACAGTAATTTGGTACATTTTTTCAATCACTTTTGTCCACTGAGTACATTTATGGAGCTTCGATGATTGCCCAATGTATTTCCAAGTTGCTCGTACTAAACAGATCATAGTTCGTCACAGATGCCATCAATCGCTTTGATAGTCGTGGACACAAGCATTCACATTCTTCAACCATCATTTCAGTACGACGATCGAGTCACATGTTCAATGTCATATATCACAGACCTCCATTCCGTAGTCATGGTTCCATGATCCATTTCATCCTCACCCGATACAGAGTTCTTTCACCATACCACCGTACAGGTTCCAAGTTGTCTGGTGAATCAGTCCTCGCCTTGCCTTCCTTGCAGTATGAACACTGGTCTTCACACTCCTTCAAACTTCCTCTCATAGTATTTGGCGACTAGACTTTCGTCAAAGACTTGTGCATGCTTCAGTAGTAGTGCACGTCCATTTGACCATTGACTCAGCTCTGTCGACTCCACAAGTTTGAATACAATCCACTTGAAAATGCCTTTCCTTTTAGCACATATGCATTTCACCAGAAGACACGCTCACCGCAGTATATGAAACAGCAGATCAGGTACGAGTTCACCAGCAGTAAGTCTCTCTTGACCTTTGGTAGTAGCACTCTTCCCAGGACCAGTACAAGTATTCACCTATCGTACTGTATTCACTGTTCACCAGTACTAATCTCCCCTTCAGCAACATCCGTCACAGCAACATCACCACAATCATAGACATAAGTACCAAGTACTGCACCAGTAGTAACTCCAGTAGTAAGAGTATACCACACTCCTCACATTCCGTATCAGATTCCTCAGCATCACCGTTATCCAACAACAATCCACCGCTTTCCTCAACTCTAATCTCACCATCAGAGGAGTAAAGCACAAGTTTGACCCTTCCCTAACAAGTAGGAACCATTCACCTTCGATCTCAGCTTTCACCAGGTCTAGTAACACTCCACCTAGACGTTCACACCATCGCTCCCAACAGAACTTCTGACTGCAGAAGTCGAGAACTGGAACATTGTTTGACTCCGTTGTGTCATCGTATTCGTTCAATACCTTGTTAGAAAGTTTCACACTTGTTTCGGATACACTTGTACTTTCCAGTGACAAGTGGACAATCTGGTGTAGGTAGTAACAGAAGTAGTTTCAATCCGAATTGAAAAAGGGTTCTTAAGAATGTCCGAAAACACCTCTGTTTGCCTACATTCGGTTTGCTTGTTGGTAGCAGAACCTAACCAGTAACCTAGTAGCTTTACAACTATTTGGTTTTCCAGATTGTGAGCCTTTCAACTCGTTTTCTCAAACTCGGAAATGATCCAATCTTGACACCTGAGTTCTGGATCCAATTCTCCCAGAACTTTCTCCAATCGTTCCTTCTGATGTTTCTATTGTGAGTGAAGTTCCCAGAGCTTCCCTCACCACCATCGATGTAAGCCTTGGTCTCGTTCCATCGATCTCACCAAGTCTCACCAAGATTGCATGATGCTCTACCCTTAGATAAACGTATCACGTTTCTCTAGGCCCAGCACCACTTCTCTCAAGTATCCAAGACCACTCCGAATCGCCCTGTGCAAACCTTATGTGTACCAAGAACACCAAGCTCACCTTGGTTGCTTGGATACCACATTGGGTTCACGCTTGCTCACAATTACTCCGTAGTACGTTTCCTATCCGGCACGATTCCGGATTCCATATTCCTTTCTGCTCATAAATTCCCTTGTCGCAACACATACGTTTCACCTCTGAGTACACATGCCATCCATATGGGTATGAATGCATGTGTGGTAGCTAAGACAATACTTAGTCACCTCCGACACTCCTTGCCTTGGAAATTCTCCTGCCATGCTTTTGGACAGTTTTTCCAATGAGCATGGCAGCAATCCAAACTGCTGAGCATTCTGGGAACGTGGTGGACAGCACGATGGAGTTTGTCAATTCTTTTAAGGTCGGTAGGCGTTGGTCTCCGAAGGAAATCTTTGGAATACAGTGCGTTCACAGTGCGAGGGAACTCCATACAGGCAGTTCTAGCCTGTGTGATGGACATCTGGAAGGTGTCAATAAACGTGTGGTGTGCCACTCCAAATGCAAACGTTTTTAGGGGCAACAACAAGCGAGCCTCGAGACATGCCCTACCCAATTTCTTTGCACCATCAACTCCATTTCCACCGCCTTCAGTAGCTCTTGTACATCAAGTAAAGAATTGATTGTCGCATGTTGCGAAATCCTGGAGCATTGCTTCAAATCTGCTCCGGGAAAGACGGAAAAAGGCCTTGAATTGACCATCTGAAAACATAGGTGAGGGTCCGAGCTAGTCACGCACCACTTGCTTACGGACAGCTTTATGATCAAATCTTGTCCAGGAGCTTAGGGGTTTGCTTCGGTGGCAAGGTTTCTGTTTCCTAGTAGCATCCATCCTTGCTAGTGAATTGAGAAGAGATTCAACACCCTCTTCTTCGGTGTTGTCCTTCTTGTTCCCCATTACTAACAAAGTCGTAGCAGCTACAGCCATGCTTGCTTGGCTGCAAGCTTCGATCACCAGAGCTTGTTGCTGCAGATTTTGTAGGACCATATCTTCAAAGACAGCATCAAAGTCATCAGCATCATCATGGTGGTGCTTGGGGTGTTGTCGCGTCGGGTGGTTTGGGAGAGTGTGATATGAATGTCGCTTGGATGACGTCATGTTTTACCTAGATTTGAACCGCCAGAGATAATTACTGCCACTTCGACGATCAAATCTATTGGTTATGGGGCCTTTGACCTGGACCAAACACATTTGGACGACCGCGCGAGTTAGACACTCCTCTAA
Organism: Nitzschia putrida; assembly: GCA_016586335.1. Classification (NCBI taxonomy): domain Eukaryota; phylum Bacillariophyta; class Bacillariophyceae; order Bacillariales; family Bacillariaceae; genus Nitzschia; species Nitzschia putrida. The sequence goes on along the minus strand of BLYE01000040.1, from coordinate 118,612 downwards.
CATCTGTTACCACTACTAAACTTCTAAGAGGAATAATCCGAAGTTGATCTCATATTGTACAAGGACAACAACAGCTTCGAACACACACTGGAAATGACGTTCTTCATGTCTCAAGATGTTATTCAAAATATTGAACTTCTTCAGACGTCCATTGAAACTTTCTTGGCGTTGTCGAGCACGAGTTTTGAAATCCTGTAGCCTAGGCGAGTTGCTACTCTTGTCTGGAAGGGACAGAACGTCTGCAAATTCTTGGCAATTTATATGGAAGATTTCGATTTAATGAAATATGCGACATTTCGGCCTGTGTCCCAGGCGGTGTATGCTTTTCCCCGCAATGGCACCAAAAATACCATGAATATGCTCTGTGCAAACAATTGCTGGTGCGCGCAGGCCTAAACGCTCGACAAAAAGGACTTCGTACTCAACGCCTCCGGCGACTTTACAACAAAGCCAAACTGGCATTACCGTTTACTCATTTTGTGGACCAATCGGTTCCTGAACTCCAAATGTGGCTGGCTACAGTGAGAAGAGAGATGAAAGATATCCGCAAACGGGCTCGTCATCTTCGCCTGAAATGGTTGGAACAGAAGGCTGTAGATCACGTCCAGGCAACGTCGGATGGAAGTCAAATTGAACTGACCCCCGAACAAACCCATGACAGGGCCAACAAAGTTCTCCAGCAATTGATCCAAAGGGAAAAACAGCGGGAGCACTACTCACAAATCCGCCGGGCCACAAAACTGGAAGAACGTCAAGGGTTGGTATCCCTCACAGTTTGGGATGATCAAAATCAGCGATGGCAGGATATCCAGAACAAGGAACTGATCGAACAGGCATGCATGGAAGAAAACCAGATGAGATTTTCGCAATCCAGGGATACCCTTTTTAACTCTCCCGGACTCCAGCAAGATTTGTTCGGCACCCTGGGACTCGGTGAGGAGAGCATGGAGGTGGCACAAGGGAGCTACGTCTGTCCAGCTGGCTGCTCCAGAGTGACGAAATTGTTCATGACACAACTCAGCCAAGGTAGAGTGATTCAGTCAGAGGCGGAGAGGCGCAAGAGGGGATGGACGGCAGATGAGTATCAACATCGCTGGCAGAAGATCAAGGAAGCTACAGGGGCAGCCCCGTCGGGGCCAACCTTTAGTGAATGCAAGGCATTGGCCCAAGGGGAAAAAACAGCACAATTAATGGCGTGGTATTGCTCTATACCATGGATTTCCGGACGCCCTTACAAACGATGGCTACAAGGAGTGGATGTGGAAATATACAAGAAAGCTCATAGCTGGAAGGTTTCCGAACTTCGCACCATTGTGTTGATGGATGGGGCTTTCAATTTCACCAACAAACTCTGCGCACGGAAGTTGGCGGCGATGGCCGAACAAGCCCAGAGTTTTGCTCCAGAACAATATCAAGTTTTGAACAAACGATTTACCCTGGACATTGCCCGGCAAGCCAAACAACCCGTAGCAATTTGCTCCAACGATTTGAAGAGCTGCTACGACCGCATACAACATAGCTGTGCTTCATTGTGTCTACAACGGATTGGAGCGACGCCAGCTGAAGTGAGCTGTTTTTTCCGATCAGATCATTAAAAAGTATGCAACACAGTATCCGCACAGCCTACGGAGATTCGGAGGTCACCTACGGTGGGGAAGACCACTGGCATCGAGAGTGTGGTAGCATTTTTCAAGGCAACGGGGCAGGCCCATTAGTATGGGCAGCGGTTAGCTCCCCTATCCTCAATGCATTCAGAGAAGACAATAATGGGATTCAATGGTTTGCCCCCATCTCAGGGAACCCTATCCACTTGGCAGGAAATGCCTTTGTGGACAACACTGACCTAGCCCAATCATACCATCGAGACAGACGGACAACACTCACAGCCCAGGAGTGAGGTGATAGCCCAGACTAGAAAGGCACTGGAATTATGGGAAGGGTTGATACATACTACCGGAGGTGGATTGAACGTGACTAAATGCAGCTGGGTTCTTGTTGGTTTTCAATGGGATGAACAAGGCAATTGGACCTTTGTGACCAAACAAGATGTACCTGGCGACATATACCTTCCGGACTACACAAGGCAACGGGTTTGCATCCCTCGCCAGGATCCCGAGGAGTCCTACACTACATTAGGAGTTGCACTGTCGCCTACTGGCAATGATGATATCTCGTGGCAACATTTGATGACCAAGGCTGATCGATGGGCCGGATTGATCAGATGCAGCCAGCTACACCCGGCCGAAGCCACCGACATGATGATCAAAGGGATTTACAAGTCGGCTGAGTATGTCTTACCCAGCATCCTTCTCTCCACACAGCAGCTACACAAACTTAAGTCTACCATTGTGAGGGCGGGTATACCCAAGATAGGCCTGGTCAAGCGATTTAGCAGTGCAGTGCTTCACGGGGATCCCAGCCTGCTAGGAATGGGCATTCCTCACATGGCCCATCTTTGGGTAGCACAACACGCACTCACGCTCCAACAGTTCTTGGCACAACCACATTCCATTTCTGGCACAATGCTACACCACTCGTATGAGTATTTTCACATGGAGATCGGACTTCCCGGCACAGTGATGCAAATGCTGAGCACAGATTGCTGGCTCAAGGGAGTGCTTTTGGAGCTTCGCAAACACAACATTAGGATAGAGGACCCTTTGCTGGCCACACCCTTTGGAACTTTGGAGAGACGCGGACCAAAATTTAATCCAAGGTTTTTGGAATCATGGGATACGCGGCAACAACCTAGTGCAGGTAAACAAATACAGGCTACTCAGCAACGCTACGACGATAACTGACTTGGCAACAGGCGCCGGCTTTCACCTGCGACACGGATGGGATGAACAAGCACAGTGCGGTCAATGGCCTACACGGGCCCATTACCCTCAGCAAGGTCCACTGCCTCAGTTTATTTGGAATAAATGAACCCAGGCCATCAAACGCACTCTTTTGGTACCTTGAGGACACGCCATTCGATTACGTGTCCCACTCGGACGCTTTCTGGGTCCAACACCCCAGGAATGGCCAGCACGTATTTCGAGAGACGGCTCCACGCTGTTTTGGAAACGAGCTGCCGGGGGATGGCATCGTGCACGCAACCATCGCAGCCTCGTGGCAACCCTCAATTTCCCAAGATTACCCAGGAAAACTACAGAGGAGATTCCTATCCCAACAGATCCTTGTTGGGCGACATATCAGCACCAAATATGGCAGTTTGCAGGGCATATCGGGCGGCCGAAGGGAACAAATCATCCCTCACCTCGGACATTTGCAGAGGCAATAGCAAGTCTTCCCGAGTGGGCACAGTGGTCTGCGAAGAATCTCCAATGGGCACCGGCAGGGGACACATGGGTTCTACACAACATCTGTGAAGCCGTACGGACACACCACGGGGCAGCTGTTTCGGATGGCTCGCTAAAACACGCTAGAGGCACAGCAGGCTTTGCTTTCTTCCAGTCGGCGCACCAGAGCACACCCATCCTTCAAGGCAACAACGAGACGGCCATGGGCAATGCAACACCCAGCTCATATCGTAGTGAACTGGGCGGCTTGATCGGAATCCTTTCAGTCCTAGCGGGGATGCAGATGATCCAACCTTTTGCAGCTTAGGGCAGCATGGAAATATACTGTGACAACTTAGGTGCAGGCAACCGTCTTGAAGGCGACCCAACGACTCTGCTCCACTCGGGGACAGCCGATTTGGACCTTCTGTCGGTGGTAGCTTGGCTTCGACACTTTTTGCCATTCACCATCACTTACAAACATGTGAAAGGCCATCGGTCGGATTTTGTCCAGTGGGACCAACTCACCCCAATGGAGCAAGCCAACGAAAGAATGGATAAGTTGGCGAAGCAGTGGTGGACAGAAGTGACCGTTCAAGACCCAGCAGGCCCGGAGCAACCGCTACACATTCCGAGCATTGTCTACGTTTCTACCACCCCAGTGACCCGAGCAGGACAGAAGGGCATCATTACGCTTCTCAGCCAGCAGAGCCTACAGGATTACTTGATACACAACAAAAAGTACCCAGCTTCCTGGGTGATCGCCTGCGACATTGAAGGTATCTGGAAAGCAAGGTCCAAAACTACCCCCTCCAAGTTTAAAGAAATTTGCAAATTGGCCTCAAGACAGGCAGCTACAGGACTCAACATGCTCCGCTGGGCGGAATGGGACCATTCGAACTGCCCACGATGCCAGCATGAGAACGAAGACTCTCTCCATGTGCTCCAATGCGATAGCCCCTCAGCCATGAATATCAAAAACACCGCCCTAGCTCAATTGAAGCAGACCATATTGAACCCGGAACACACGTGGCCACCCTTGGGACGAGTAATCTTCACAGCTATCAAAGATTTGCTCCAGAATACCAAGCGTATTCGCAAGCCTTCCAAATGGACAATGGATCAGTGGACTTGGTATCGCAACAGCCTGCCAGAAAATCAAGCCACAATGTCACCATATCCCGACCTCCTGTAGGGGAGATTCCCCGCAACAGTGGAGCCGGATACAGCGATGGACAGAAAAGGAAGTTCCTCACCCAATGACAACTGGAATCGGGACCTTTGCCTCCACCTTTGGGATCTGATCACAACCACATCCTCCATGATATGGCTGACACGGAACAACGCCAAACAGTGGAACAGGAAGTATGCACTCTATACGACCAGCTGCAGGACACCATCGATGCGACATCTTCAGATGCCGAACTAATTCAACACTCCAGGGAACATCTAATGCAATGGGCTACTATTGAGCTTCGACAATGGGTTCACACAGCCCACGGCGCTATGGCTAGAGTACGACGGACTCCCTCAACCGACAGTAACTAGAGAAGAGACCTACAAGCACCCCAATATGTGCATCATAATCTATCTTCATCACTCACCACCACATCAAAAAAAAGGAGGACACCAACACTGACAACAGCAAACAGCAAATTATTATGAATTCCACAACCAGCGACTGCCGCTTCGGAAAACCATCGACCCACCAATTTAGGGCATCTTCAAGGCAGCACTCGGTTTCGGCTGCTAGAAACCAAGAGCAGCACCATTTTACATTACAACACAGAGAATTATAGCGGGAGACAGACTGAAGAGCAGAGAGTTTACCTGCGGAGTATGGCAGCCAGGATCAGGGATAGGGCACCGAATGGAGCCAGGGTATTTGGTATTGTGTGGACACCAGCCAGGTGGCTGGGGTCACGTCGGTTGGAATCTAGGGACAACCCAGATGGGTATTGGCCGAAGAATGAAGACGACGTAAAAGTCGAAAGACATATCGGAGTTAATGATATAATCCATGAGTTAGTTAGTTAGTTAGTAGTCTAATCACAATTAGGTAGGATATGGAAGGGGCTGATCCGGGAATCCTTGGATAACACCTTTCGAATGCACACCCACGTAATTCGCAGATGGCTCAAGAAAGCTCAGGAAGACACCCCCCTTCACACCTTGCGCCAACTGACAGTGTCGGATCTCCATCAAAAAGCCCTCAACACTCACCATCAGATCACCCTCCTCCGCAAGAACGGATTACAAGCCAGATGCACATGGTTGGAACAACTGGCAGCGGCAAGAGCAGGATTTCCGCAGGACATGGAGGAACCCCACCCCGAATCCCAAGCCTCAGATAGGGCTCAACACGCCACTGCTAATGAACTCAAGCAACTTATCGACAGAGAGAAGACCCGGCTCCACTTCAGACGCATCAAAGCCGCGATTGGAGGCAATCGTTTCGCTGGGTTGACCCGAGTACAGGAATGGACAGGTTCGGAATGGATCGACCGGACCACATGCCTGTTTAGAGGAGAACCGACGAAAATTTTGCCAGGCGGGAGGTACACCCTTTACCCGCGGATCTCTTCGCCAGCACTTGGGTACGATGAGCACAACCCCGGCTGCACTCGATATCCTGCAAGGGAATTACTTTCCGCCCCCAAAAGGCCATCCAATTGATTAGCCAAACGTCCACGCTGACTCAACAGTTCCCCTCCCCAGGTATTCCAGTCGCAGAATTCCAGAAAGGCTGAAACGCATGAAAGATACCACGGGCTGTGCACCCTCTGGTCCAACTTTCGCACAATGCAAAGCCTGCGCTACGGACGATAAAGTAGCCAATCTTCTTGCCCTTCACACTTCCATCCCTTGGATCTCAGGATATCCGTATCAAAGATGGAGACAGGGTGTGGACGTTGAACTTCAGAAAAAAGCCAATAGTCTCAAAACGCATGATCTTCGTACTTTTTTCTTTTTGGACAGTCAGTTCAATTTCGGCAACAAAGTCTTATTCCGCCGTCTTTCCCATTAGGGTGAAATACATCAGCAATTTGCTCCAAAACAGTATGGCAGCCGCAAAAAACGCCGAGCCATCGACCATGCAGTCAACAAACGGCTAACCATGGACATTTCTTGACAACATTGACAACCCCTCATAGTATGCTCAAACGACTTGAAGAGCTGCTATGACCGGATCAATCATGCTTTTGCCAGCCTTGCTCTGCAATCACATGGTGTATCGATCCTGGAAGTCTCTTGTCTGTTCACCACTCTCCAAACAATGACTCATACAGTGCGGACAGCGTATGGCGATTCTGAGGCGGCTATCAATGGCGAACTGTGGACGGTCCCATGCGGCAGCATCTACCAAGGAAACGGAGCGGGCCCCATGATCTGGGCAGTCGTAAGTACCCCACTCCTCAATGCACTTCAGGACTCAGGCTTCGGCACCTTCTACCGTACAAGCATCACAGATGAAGTTGTCCGGCTGGTGGGTTTTGCCTTCGTAGACAATACCGACTTAGTCCAGACGGGAGAGACCATGAAAGTGCCTCCTTCCGACATTCTGGCACAAGCCCAATCAGAATTGACATGTTGGGAAGGCCTCGTCCAGGCATTTGGTGGCGCTTTGAACATTCAAAAGTGTGCATGGTGGTTCCTTTCATACAAGTGGATGAATATGGTATGTGGCAACTGGAAACAGTGGCGGATCAACCAGGCAATCTGTGCGCGCGTAATTTTGACAACACTATCCAACAGCTCCCACGCAAAGAACCCACCGAAGCCTTCGAAACGCTTGGGGTAGCATTATCCCCTATGGGTGAGGATGATACAGCCTTCACTCAACTCCTGACCAAAGCAAAAAAATGGGCTGATGCAATCAGAGTGAGCAACCTTCGACATCATGAAGTATGGGATGCGCTGACAATGACCATCTTGAAAAAATTGGAATACCCATTGACCGCTCTATGCCTTTCTCCCTCGCAACACCGAAAACTTATGTCGACCATTTTGAAAACGGGCCTACCCAAGGCAGGCTTCATTCGGTTCTTCCACCGTGATTTACTCTACGCTCCCTCGTCTGAACTGGGATACGGATTACATGACACGGAAATTACAGCCTTCACCTCACAGCTCCACCTTTTCTACTCCCACCTGGACCAACCTTCAATGACGGGTCAATTGCTACGGAAATCCTGGGAAGCTGGAAGCTCAATTCCTCTTTCTGATTTGCCAATGGACATCCTCTGTGCACTCACGACACCGTGCTGGCTCCAACATCTACTAATGACAGCCCACAACCATTCGATCTGTATACAGCAGTCCACTTGCCCGCGCCTCCAAGGTTTACGTTGCAACGATTCCTTCTTGATCGATGCCTTCATTCAGGCAGGCATTCCACTGTGTCAGCTGCAACTTCTCAACAGGTGCCGACTATTCCTACAGGCTACCACTATCTCTGATTTGGCGGATGGATATGGTTGCAGGCTTCTACCTGGAACCCTCGACGGCTCCATCAACACCCAACTTCACACCAAACATTCCCATCTTCAATTTCCCCAGCAATCACGCCCCCCTCCTGAACATTGGGAGCTCTGGGAAAAGACCATTCGGCAGTGCTTCTTGGTCCCCTGCTCTACTACCGCTCAACTTAGCAGCCAGCTGGGGCAGTGGGTACCACATATTGCAGCATCTCCCCATGTCCGTTGCCTCTATTCTCGGCACACGAATACGATCTTCTACAGGGCAACGACAACGGATCCATGGAGCATTCTCTCCCTGGCCAATTGGACAATCTCCCACGGCTCCCATCCAGTCTTAGTCTACCTCCTTCAGACGCAGTCCCAGCTATCGCAATCGGTGCTCCAGATCACTTCATCCGATATTTTGGCCATACTCGTCAACAGGTGGATCCCCCACCCCTTGACCCGGATCTGAGGGCCCTCTGTTGGAGCGTTCAGCATTGGCTACAACTTCAATCTCTTTCCTATGAACCCATCTTGACAAGCCTAGCGAATCATCAGGCAGTCGCTATCACAGATGGATCTTTCTACAACGGCCACGGCTCCTCTGCCTTTCAACTGTACACGCTGGAGTCCCACTCCCAGTGCTGGTTCCAAGGTACTAACCTGACTCCAGGGTGTCCCGACAGCCAATCAGCATATCACAGCGAAGTGGGTGGCCTTCTTGGAGTACTGACCACTTTGGCTATGGTCAAACCTTATCCAAGACCACTCTACAACGGTCGATTACCATTGGATGCGACAACATGGCAGCAGGGCACGGAGCCATCGGGAACCAAACACCGCCCTCACCGACCGCGGCAGATTGGGATTTACTACATCTTTGCTGGTACCTTCGGATGAGACTGGCAGGGATCACCTTCCACTACCACCACGTGAAAGAACACCAGGGAAACCATACCCAGTGGTCGCAATTGGATTTCTGGGCACAGGGCAACGAAATTGCAGACCAACGCACCAAATCCGTCCTTCAAGGCACAGACTTGACACTTCCAACCCCCCTGCTACCCCGCCACTCACCAGGCATCCCCTTCTCCACCGACTCCAGCATCTTGTCCACCCTGCATGATGAGGTCTTGGCTCAACTACTCCGTCGCCAACGTCTCCACAGATGGTGGTTGTCGGAGGTGACTAAGTATTGTCTTAGCTACCACACATGCATTCGTATCGTTACGAATGGCATGTGGTCTCTATGATGAAACGAATGTGTTGCGACAAGGGAAATTGTGAGCAGAGTGGAATATGGAATCCAGAATCGTGCTGGATAGGAAACATACAACGGAGTAATTGTGAGCAAGCATGAACCCAATGTGGTACCCAAGTGACCAAGTGGAGCTTGGTGTTCTTGGTGACACATAAGGACCGCATGGAGTGAATCGGAACAGTCTTGGATACTTGAGAGAAGTGGTGCTGGGCCTAGAGAAACGTGATACGTTTATCTAAGGGTAGAGCATCATGCAATCTTGGTGAGACTTGGTGAGATCGATGGAACGAGACCAAGGCTTACATCGATGGTGGTGAGGGAAGCTCTGGGAGCTTCACTCACATGAGAAACATCAGAAGGAACGATTGGAGAAAGTTCTGGGAGAATTGGATCCAGAACTCAGGTGTCAAGATTGGATCATTTCCGAGTTTGAGAAAACGAGTTGAAAGGCTCACAATCTGGAAAACCCAATAGTTGTAAAGCTAATAGGTTACTAGAGTGGTTCTGCTACCAACAAAGCATACTACAAACGTAAGAGTAAAGGGGTGTTTTTCGGACATTCTTAAGAACCCTATTTCAATTCGGATTGAAACTACTCCTGTGTTCTTACACCAGATTGTCCACTTGTTATTGGAAGGTACAAGTGTTTTCGGAACAAGTTCAAGACTTTCTAACAAGCAAGATGAGCGATTACGATGATGTCAAGGATACCATCAAGGTCCCTGTACCCAAGTTCTCTGGTGAGAAGTCGATTTGGGAACAGTGGAGTGAACGCTTCAAGGCTAGAGCCGATTTCAAAGGTTACTGGTCTCTCCTTGTTGGAAGGGAGCAACTTGATCCTTACTCTGCTGACGACAAGATCGGAGCAGATAAAGGTGGATTGTTGGATGACGATAGTGAGGCTGAGGACATGGAGATGGAAGGTGATTTGGAGCCTGGTACTGATGCTGTGGACGCTGGTACTGGAGGTGGCGGTGAAACTGGTGGTGATGTTGGAGGTGGTGAAGCTGGTGATGCGACTGGACAGGTTACTACGACTGTAACTACTGGTGGAACTGGTGGTGCTGCAGTGGTACCCGATCCTGTGGTGCCTGATCCTGCTTTGAGCTTGTCTTCTGCGATGAAGATACTTGAGACTCAGGCTAGCAAGTCTAAGTTGACCAAGTATGACAAGAAGAAGCTCAAGAAGCAGATTCATCTCAGGCGTCTCAACTTGGCTGGTTACTATGACTTGATTCAGGCTTGCAGTGGTTCTACCACTAAAGCTAGGATCGCCTTCAATCTTGTGAAGTCGACTAAGTCAAGCAAGTACCCAGATGGAAACATCACTGAGGCTTGGGCAAAGTTGTTGAGGAAGTACAAACCTCGTACTACTCCTACTCTTACCAAGTTGACGACCAGTTTCCATAGTGCCAAACTTGGAAAGAGGTCTGACCCTGACAACTTTATTGCCTATTTGGAGGAACTACGTAATCAGATGGATGAAATTGATCCTGAAGGCGCGATTACTGATAGGAGGTTCATGATCCAGATTTTGAACTCTCTTACTCCTGAGTATGGCAACATTGTTGAAGCTTATGAACGTGATGAGACTAAGACCTTGGAAGAGTTGCGTGATGAACTCTCTGTGAAGTTTGAACGACTTGGATTCAAGTCGGGAGGAGGTTATAATCGCACTCAGTGGAGCAGTCGTATCAAAGATGAACATGCTTTGATGGCAAAAATGTTCACTGGAAATTGTTTCCATTGTGGTGAACCTGGTCATAAGGCTAGTGATTGCCCCAAGTCGAAGTTGGGTATTGCGAAGAAAGGTGGTGGCAAGTTTGGCAAGTTTGCCAAGTCAACGAAGCAAATCAAGTGCTTTCGTTGTAACAAACTAGGCCACATGGCAAAGGATTGCCGTGTCAAGTTGGAATCAGCCAACTATGCAAGAGAGGAGGTTGCTCTTGTGTCCTGTGAGATCGGTGATGTTGGGAATGCATTCGAGGTAGTTGAGATGCAAAAGGTTCCTTACAGCAAGATCTACACTGGAGATGATGAGGAATGCAACGAGAATGGTGGTAACGATGGAAACTACAGTGCTGGTAGCTATGAGGGCTACGAGGATGAATTCATTGGGAAATGGTGCTTTGAGCGTCATGGAACATTTCCTGGAGGGAATATGTTGGAAATTGTCAATGAGAAAGGTCAAATCGGATACGTCGAGTTGGGTGTGTATGAAAATTTGTATAAGGGAAAATATTTGAAAGAAAAGAAAGGAAAAGAAAGAAAAAGAACAAGGTGGAAGATTTTGAAGGCGACGCGCAAAGTGTGCACAGCTACTATGAAGATATACGTATTCAGCTGTTCATCGAGAAGTACTTGGTTGCGTATGATATCAACTCAGACACGAGTCACAGTCGGTTGATTGATTCGCACGATGCAACATTTGAAACGTGTACTGAGTGTGCGCTATTCGCGGAAGAGTGTCTACGTCATGAAGTGGCTACACGTGGATTACGTCAGCAACGTGATGTTGATGATTCGTGTGTGGAGTTACGTGATCATGGAAAGTGTGAACCATCTGCTGCATGCAGTAATTTAGTGGTATGCAATGGTGAAAGTGATGACGAAAGTGATGTTGTTGTCTTAAGTGATGTTGAAGAGGTCGTGCATGTTGTGAATGAGCAATCTGAAAAAGAAGATGATGATGCTCACAAAACAGTTTCGACAACAAACGCAAACGAGAACAAAGAACAACGACGAACAAGCATGGTGACTTTCATTAACGGTGGAATCAACTGTACTTTCCATAATCATCTTGGTGACGAGATTTCTATGGAGCTCTTTTCTGCCCTTTTGACTGCAGTACCTGAGGTGTCTTGGTTGGACGATGGTGTTGATGTGCCCATCGATCCTAACTCCACTGAACCTCTAACTGTGCAAGAGATCGATCACGTGGATGACATCTTCACTTGGTATTGGAATTCTGGGATTGTGCATGACTACGCGAACTGGGATGGTGAAGTTCGCGAAGCATTCAGCCCTATGTTGAGGATCAATCTGTGGAATGGTGTGTTCCCTAACTACGCGATCAACCTTGGTTCCCGAAACAAGTATTCGTTGTGTTCTCCTTCTGTGCGCTATTTCCAATCGGAGTGGAAGCAAGCGTGGATGCAACGTGCTCGAGGATTGCTCTGGAAGTATCATGATGATCACTTCAACCAAGTGGTATTGCCTGCCGGAGTAACTTTCGAGAAGTACATGGAACGTCTTTCTGAGGTCTACGATGCGCGAGGACTTAGGCAATTGGCCTATTGGATCTTCTTGGTGGCGCACTACGATATGGATATTTATGTGAAGATTCGGGTCGAACGCTCTATTCATGAACGCGAATTGCTTCCTATCAGTTCCTTTCGACTTCGACATGGCTATGCGAAGATGGCTTATGGTCGAAATTTGGTCTATGCTATTGATGAGACGACGCAATTGTTCCGAAATTGGGAGGTTATTCCTTCTGGAGGACTTCGTGACTTGCACACTTTGGTCCGTTTCTGCAAGGGCCATTGGAAGTGCACGTGGGAACAGTTTTTGAGCAGAATTGTCGATAGATGCTTGCATAGGAGAGAGGAATTGGAGAATTTGTTCGCTCGGAAGCATCGCGATGATTATCACTTCACAGGTGATAACTATGGCCCTGATGAAACTGACGAAGACGATGACGATGACGATGATGATTTTGATGTTTTTGGGGATGATGATGGATCGGATGATATGCCTGATGATTCTCCTGATGAAGGTGGCGATAATGGGGAGAATGGAGATGATGATGACGATATGGATGATGATGATCAAAACGGCGGTGGTGCTACTTATCAGTCGCTGTTCTACGAGACTGATTCATATGAGAATCCAGATGCTGTGGATTCTACATATGGCGACGATTCGGACTATGTGTATGAGGATACTGATGAAGATGCAAATGACGCTGATGACAGTTCTATTGGTGATGACGTTGCAGCTGCAGTAGCGGCAACAGCTGGTGTGAATGAGTGTACGGCGAAACTTGATGACTTCGCTCTATTCACTAATCTTGATGAGGATATTCCGCGTGACTTATGGATTGCAGATAGTGGAGCGTCGACACATATGGGCCCAGATAGTTCAAACTTAATTAATGTTGTTCATGAAACCGCTTACATTCGAATTGGAAACGGTAACAGATTGAAGTCAACATTGAAGGGGGACAAACAAGTTTTTGTCCGGGATGACAAAGGGCACATTCGACGACTCACGATCAAGAACTACCGGCATGTACCTGACTTGAAGATGCATTTGTTTTCCCTCACTTCGGCGATGAAACACGGATGGCAACTAAGTAATGAGCGTGAGAACATCATACTCACGTATGAATCTGGTACTCAGTTACGATTCACGACTGATTTACCTACGCTTACTACCAATTTGAAGGGGTGCTATCTGTTTCCAGTGGGCGAACTCAAGAAAAATCGTACGCAGCCAACCAGTATCGAATTGGCGTGTTCAGCTACAGTTATGCATCGAAATTCACAAGCCAAAAGTGAACGTCACAAGCCACCAACGAAAAATATCATGGAGTATCATCGCGAATTGGGACATCCGAGTCAAGCGACCACGTTGGCAACTGCAAAATTTCATGGCTACAGGCTTTCTGGTACATGGGAAATTTGTGAAGCGTGCGCGCTTGCAAAAGCGCGGCAGAAAAATACACGTAAATGGACTACTGCAAAGGCTACGAAGCCAGGAGAACGACTATTTCTGGACATTTCCTATGTCAAAGGACGCAGGTTTGGTGGAAAGAAATACTGGCTATTGATTGTTGATGATGCTACTGGCTATTGTTGGTCTCAGTATCTCAACAACAAAGATGATCAAGTCGAAATTTTGGTTACCTTTGTGAAACAACTACGTGCTACTGGAGCTACAGTGAAATTTATCCGTTTGGATAACTCTGGTGAAAATGTTTCGTTCCAAGAGGCTGTTGAGCAGGATGGTTTGGACATCACTTTTGAGTTTGTCACTCCTAATACACCTCAACACAACGGCAAGGTGGAACGAAAATTTGCTACGTTGTATGCTAAAATTCGAGCTATGATGAATATGGCTGGTATTCCGACGTCTATGAGGATCCGACTTTGGGCTGAGGCAGCCCAACGGGCTGTTCAGGATGAGAATAAGTTGGTCTATCCTACTATGACGAAGCCAGCATATGAACTCATGCATGGTCGTGCTAATCCTGAGAATCAGGCAGAAATGAAACCTTTTGGTTCGATGGCAGTTGTCTATATTGGACGTGATACAAAAATTGCCAAGTACAAGAACAAAGGTCGGCAATGCCTCTATGTTGGGCATGCTAAGTTGCATTCAAATGATACTCACAGGTTCATCAATCTGAAGACGGGGAAGGCCATTCTCAGTCGTGATGTTACCTGGTTGGGTGTTTGTTATGGTGATTGGAAGCAGCGTCGTGGTTTCAAGGATGTTCCTTGGGTCGATACACTCCCTACTTCTGAGGTCGACAGCCATGATGATTCTGAATTCTTGCAGGAACGCGAAGCTGCTACTGATCATTTTGAATATTTTGATGTTGAGTTTGTCAACGAGGCTGGTCCCCATGCTGGGAACCAGCGTGGTTCTGATGAACCACAGGGTACTGAAGGACTATCGGAGGCTGTCCCCGTGTTATTGAGTGATGCATCCAGCGCTTCTGTGGCTGATGCTGTGCAAGACACCGCTCCCACCCAGCCTCTGGATCCGACTATTCCTTCTACGATTTCGTATACAGTGCCCAACACTGATGTGCTTCAGGAAGTTTCACTTGGCCAGGAAGGGGTTGAGCCTATGGAGACCAAGCGAAACGTCCTGAACACACCTTCCAAATCAGTGCATGCAAAAGGATCACGTGAGGTACGTGGACTCCGCTTAAGTCCAGTACGTGGCGCTAAGGATACACTGCGAAAGTATGGCCGAACACGCAGTGCGACTAGAAGTGCCGAGAAGAAAACTGAGGAAGTGAGCAAGATGAACACTCAGGCGATGTACGAGAGCAACGTACAAGACCTGGAGGTGGTGAAACCTGACCTATGGCGAAATGATCAAGCTCTACCTAGAGTGGAGGAAATTGAAGAGGAGACTATTGTCTTTGAGCCCATGGAAGATGATCGACATGATAGGCTGACGGATGTGTACACAGAACGAGATGATTCCCAACTTGGAGAAGAAGAGGTAGACGTACCCAATGCTACTGCAGGGATGACAGACGTGTCAAGGGAATCTAGTGGAAATGAGACTGATGAAAGCAAGGAAGGGAGTGGTGAATATGAGAGTGGAAATGACGATGATGGTTCGGCGAGTGCTAAGAGTGATCAAGACTCACGACACGAAAGTGAGGCCAAAGAGGGGTACAGGAGTGATCTCAGTTTATTTGGGAGCCACAATGGCGGTGTGGCGAAGTTTGAGGTTGCGTTCCTTGGTGAAGAATTGAGCACCAAGGGAAATGCAGATGCAGCCAAAGCTCAGGCGTTGGAAATTGCCAAGTGGAAAACCAAACGACCTGACTTGGTGCCAATGGAGATGCGTAAGCTGGTATTTGACGTTCCGGAAACATTTGACAAAGCATGGAACCACACTTGTCCATTTCAGAGGAAGTGGTGGCGTGAGGGTATCATGAAAGAGTTCAAGAAGATGGAGGAGCACAAAGTCTGGACGAAATTCAAGATGTCAGACATGCCTCAAAATCGAAGATGCGTCAAATGCAAATGGGTGCTGGAGATCAAGCGTACTGGAGTGTTCCGAGCACGTTTAGTCGCTTGTGGGTACAGCCAAATCGCAGGGATTGATTACATGTTTTCATACAGTCCTGTGGTGAACGACGGAACGATTCGTACACTGATCATTGCTCAGATGGTGTACAATTACTACGCACTATTGGTGGATGTGGAGACAGCATTCCTGAACGGAGTGCTGGATACCGAAATCTATATGGAGATACCCAATGGTATGGAACATGAACCGGGTGAATGTTTGAAGCTTTTGAAGACAATTTATGGCTTGGTCCAAGCTGCTAGAGCTTTCTACAAACGACTTTCTCAGGCTCTGATTGAGATTGGTTTCACCAAGAGCGATGCTGATCCTTGCTTATTCACAAGGACGAATAAGAAAGGAAAGGTTCATGTGGCATTATGGGTTGACGATTGTTTCTTTGTTGGTGATAAGCCAGCAGTGCTTGATGCTGTTGAAGGACTAAAGAAGACCTTCAAGGTGACTACTGAAGAAACAACGAGCGACTATCTGAGTTGCGAAATTGTGCACAGTCCGGATAAACGACAGTGCTGGATTGGCCAACCACATCTGGTCAAGAAGTTGGAGAGGAAATTTGGTGATATGGTCAAGAATATGAAAAGCTATGCTACTCCAGGAACTCCACATGTCGGTGTTTCTAGGGATGTGACGGAAGAACTGAGTGCAGACGACTTGACACTATATCAAAGTGGTGTTGGAATGTTGTTGTACTTGGTCAAGTACACCAGACCGGATATTGCTAATGCAGTGAGAGAGTTGACAAAGTGCATGAGCAAGGCCTCACCGCAAGCAATGAAGGAGCTAACGCGGGTGATCAAATACGTGTTGGATACCAAGGACTATGGCTTGAAGATGAGTCCAAGGATGGAAAGTGGCAACCCAAACCAGTGGAATCTAGTGGTCTATACAGATTCAGCCTGGGCTGGTGATAAAGACAATCGAAAGAGTGTGTCTGGATATGTGATCTTCATCATGGGATGTCCAATGGTCTGGAAGTCAAAGCAACAAAGCGTCGTGGCTTTGTCATCCAGTGAGGCGGAGCTTTATGCTTGTGCTGAAGCGACTAAAGAATTGATATTCTTGATGCAAGTATTGAAGACCATGGGGATTGAAGTGGAGCTTCCAGTGGTTGTATTCGTGGACAACATGGGAGCAATCTATATGGCTGAAAACGAAATGGTGAATTCGAAAACTAAGCATATGGATCTGAGAGCGAAGTTTCTTTGTCAATACTCGGAGGATGGTATCATCAAGGTGAAGTTCATGAAGTCTGAGTTGAACAAGTCAGATATCCTAACGAAGAATACGGATCGAGCAACTCAGGAACGACATGACAGATACTATGTGGACAAGAGAAACTACTGGGAAGGAAGAAGGAGTGGACCTTCGCAACACATCAAAGGAAGGGAGACGGATGATGGCAACAGGACGTCTCAGCAAACTGTGGTGACTAGGAAGACCAATCCTAAGTCAAAGAAGGGTGTCGGAGGTGACTAAGTATTGTCTTAGCTACCACACATGCATTCGTATCGTTACGAATGGCATGTGGTCTCTATGATGAAACGAATGTGTTGCGACAAGGGAAATTGTGAGCAGAGTGGAATATGGAATCCAGAATCGTGCTGGATAGGAAACGTACAACGGAGTAATTGTGAGCAAGCGTGAACCCAATGTGGTACCCAAGTGACCAAGTGGAGCTTGGTGTTCTTGGTGACACATAAGGACCGCATGGAGTGAATCGGAACAGTCTTGGATACTTGAGAGAAGTGGTGCTGGGCCTAGAGAAACGTGATACGTTTATCTAAGGGTAGAGCATCATGCAATCTTGGTGAGACTTGGTGAGATCGATGGAACGAGACCAAGGCTTACATCGATGGTGGTGAGGGAAGCTCTGGGAGCTTCACTCACATGAGAAACATCAGAAGGAACGATTGGAGAAAGTTCTGGGAGAATTGGATCCAGAACTCAGGTGTCAAGATTGGATCATTTCCGAGTTTGAGAAAACGAGTTGAAAGGCTCACAATCTGGAAAACCCAATAGTTGTAAAGCTAATAGGTTACTAGAGTGGTTCTGCTACCAACAAAGCATACTACAAACGTAAGAGTAAAGGGGTGTTTTTCGGACAGGTGGTTAGCCAACGACCGCCTGACTCAACCACAAATTGAGGGCAGGAACCGCTGCTCCCTGACCCAAGCTAGCAAGGCCATTCCCGTCACCGATGGAATTGGGTGGTCAAATTAGCGGCGTCTCAGCTTCCAATCAGCCGCAACATGCTGCGACGAAAAAATGGCCCCACCATCTCTGTCCTCGATGTTGGCAAGCGGAAGAAACCACAACACATTTGCTGGAATGCCCCTCAGCAATATCTTGGAAGACCGAGTCTGCCTTAGATCTCTCCCGCACCCTCACCACATTACAAACATGCACTGGCCTGAGTTCCTTAATTCAATGGACCTGGTCGCAGCTTATCCACATGCCTACGAACACCGATTCTTCTTGGAACCCGTGCCAATCCGATTTGGCGGCAGCAGCAATCCATCTTGGCATATTCCGAGTGTGGTGCGGAACGCTCCCTCTGGCTTGGACAAACCACATGACGACTCACTACGAACGTATCCAGACCTCGGGCATCGAAGGGATTACCCAGTTGGCCCCCATATCAGGGCACGCAAATGGGCCACCAGTCTCACACTGTGGGGATGGCATCAGTTACATCAGAATTGGATCCACCGCAATGCCGCAGTGATGCACCCTCTGTTCCAAGACTCCCTCCACAACATGCAAGACATCGACCACCACATCACCTCCGAATGGGCCATCGGCCCAGCCAACCTTCAACCCGCCGACAGGGGCTTGTTCCACCACTTCTCCCTCCAACATCTTCTCCAACGACCCCGCCGCGAACGATGCTCTTGGCTCCAAGCGGTCCGTGCCGCAAGACAAATGGCATCTCAAGCCCACCCACCAACCCATCCCTAAACACCGTACACTCCCGAGAATTTCTTACTCTACATCATTACATCATTACATATCCCACAGAGAACTTTGGCTAAAGTTCTATACATGGCTTCACATTATGACTCATACACAATTCATGGAATACAATCTACACGGTATTCACATCGTCGGCCAACTGCAAGCAATCCCGGTGGCTGGTTCACGACGCAAAAGTCTCCGAGACATCAAATGCCCGAGATTAGGGTTAAGATAATCAATGAGTTAGTTAGTTAGTTCGTTAGTAGTCTAATCACAATCAACTGTTGTTGGGACAATTTGGATTCCTATTTTTACACAGTTACAGTAGCAATCCTATGTAGTTCGTTTAATAATATATATACAAATAAAATACTCCTAATGTATGCAAATGTGAAAAAATCATGAAATGCGTCAATTTACGGCATTTTCCTGGTGCAAATGTGAAAAAATCATGAAATGCGTCAATTTACGGCATTTTCCTGGTGGTTTTGCTTGTCCATGTCTTGCGTACGACTGCCAGACGTGGACTTCCTCAGTTCCATGGTCACAGTTGGTCATAATATCTTATTTTTCCTTTGGACAGACAGGTTTTACCAAGGGAGGGAATGGGGTCGTCTGGACGCCAGGCCGGGTAGCGGTCGTATGAGGAAGGAGGAGGAACTAGGACCCTGGTGGGAACCATCCGTTCCGAGAAGAGTGGTTGATACGGAGATAACTACGTGACCAGCGAGGAGAAGAACACAGCAACCGGCTCACTTTTCTCTGCATCAGACAAAGCACCGCCTTCAGCTGACCCCGAGACCAAGAGCTTGGTTACCCCGTTAGATAGCTTTTAACTTTTGCCTGGGGGTACTCAGACAGCGATACTGCGATGGCCAATGATGCAGAAGATCATTCTTTTATTGGGTCCGGGGCTTCCGGACCCGAAGCTGTGCTCATACGGTACAATGATTTGGTGGACCTTATGGGAGCAGATAAGTGTAGAGTGGAATTTGTATGTCTGAAAACACCCCTTTGCTCTTGCGTTTGTAGTATGCTTTGTTGGTAGCAGAACCACTCTAGTAACCTATTAGCTTTACAACTATTGGGTTTTCCAGATTGTGAGCCTTTCAACTCGTTTTCTCAAACTCGGAAATGATCCAATCTTGACACCTGAGTTCTGGATCCAATTCTCCCAGAACTTTCTCCAATCGTTCCTTCTGATGTTTCTATGATGAGTGAAGTTCCCAGAGCTTCCCTCACCACCATCGATGTAAGCCTTGGTCTCGTTCCATCGATCTCACCAAGTCTCACCAAGATTGCATGATGCTCTACCCTTAGATAAACGTATCACGTTTCTCTAGGCCCAGCACCACTTCTCTCAAGTATCCAAGACTGTTCCGATTCACTCCATGCGGTCCTTATGTGTCACCAAGAACACCAAGCTCCACTTGGTCACTTGGGTACCACATTGGGTTCACGCTTGCTCACAATTACTCCGTTGTACGTTTCCTATCCAGCACGATTCTGGATTCCATATTCCACTCTGCTCACAATTTCCCTTGTCGCAACACATTCGTTTCATCATAGAGACCACATGCCATTCGTAACGATACGAATGCATGTGTGGTAGCTAAGACAATACTTAGTCACCTCCGACACCCTTCCTTGACTTAGGATTGGTCTTCCTAGTCACCACAGTTTGCTGAGACGTCCTGTTGCCATCATCCGTCTCTCTTCCTTTGATGTGTTGCGAAGGTCCACTCCTTCTTCCTTCCCAGTAGTTTCTCTTGTCCACATAGTATCTGTCATGTCGTTCCTGAGTTGCTCGATCCGTATTCTTCGTTAGGATATCTGACTTGTTCAACTCAGACTTCATGAACTTCACCTTGATGATACCATCCTCCGAGTATTGACAAAGAAACTTCGCTCTCAGATCCATATGCTTAGTTTTCGAATTCACCATTTCGTTTTCAGCCATATAGATTGCTCCCATGTTGTCCACGAATACAACCACTGGAAGCTCCACTTCAATCCCCATGGTCTTCAATACTTGCATCAAGAATATCAATTCTTTAGTCGCTTCAGCACAAGCATAAAGCTCCGCTTCACTGGATGACAAAGCCACGACGCTTTGTTGTTTCGACTTCCAGACCACTGGGCATCCCATGATGAAGATCACATATCCAGACACACTCTTTCGATTGTCTTTATCACCAGCCCAGTCTGAATCTGTATAGACCACTAGATTCCACTGGTTTGGGTTGCCACTTTCCATCCTCGGACTCATCTTCAAGCCATAGTCCTTGGTATCCAACACGTATTTGATCACCCGTGTTAGCTCCTTCATTGCTTGTGGTGAGGCCTTGCTCATGCACTTTGTCAACTCTCTCACTGCATTAGCAATATCCGGTCTGGTGTACTTGACCAAGTACAACAACATTCCAACACCACTTCGATATAGTGTCAAGTCGTCTGCACTCAGTTCTTCCGTCACATCCCTAGAAACACCGACATGTGGTGTTCCTGGAGTAGCATAGCTTTTCATATTCTTGACCATATCACCAAATTTCCTCTCCAACTTCTTGACCAGATGTGGTTGGCCAATCCAGCACTGTCGTTTATCCGGACTGTGCACAATTTCGCAACTCAGATAGTCGCTCGTTGTTTCTTCAGTAGTCACCTTGAAGGTCTTCTTTAGTCCTTCAACAGCATCAAGCACTGCTGGCTTATCACCAACAAAGAAACAATCGTCAACCCATAATGCCACATGAACCTTTCCTTTCTTATTCGTCCTTGTGAATAAGCAAGGATCAGCATCGCTCTTGGTGAAGCCAATCTCAATCAAAGCCTGAGAAAGTCGTTTGTAGAAAGCTCTAGCGGCCTGGACCAAGCCATAGATTGTCTTCAAAAGCTTCAAACATTCACCCGGTTCATGTTCCATCCCCTTGGGTATCTCCATATAGATTTCGGTATCCAGCACTCCGTTCAGGAATGCTGTCTCCACATCCACCAATAGCGCGTAGTAATTGTACACCATCTGAGCAATGATCAGTGTACGAATCGTTCCGTCGTTCACCACAGGACTGTATGAAAACATGTAATCAATCCCTGCGATTTGGCTGTACCCACAAGCGACTAAACGTGCTCGGAACACTCCAGTACGCTTGATCTCCAGCACCCATTTGCATTTGACGCATCTTCGATTTTGAGGCATGTCTGACATCTTGAATTTCGTCCAGACTTTGTGCTCCTCCATCTTCTTGAACTCTTTCATGATACCCTCACGCCACCACTTCCTCTGAAATGGACAAGTGTGGTTCCATGCTTTGTCAAATGTTTCCGGAACGTCAAATACCAGCTTACGCATCTCCATTGGCACCAAGTCAGGTCGTTTGGTTTTCCACTTGGCAATTTCCAACGCCTGAGCTTTGGCTGCATCTGCATTTCCCTTGGTGCTCAATTCTTCACCAAGGAATGCAACCTCATACTTTGCCACACCGCCATTGTGGCTCCCAAATAAACTGAGATCACTCCTGTACCCCTCTTTGGCCTCACTTTCATGTCGTGAGTTTTGATCACTCTTTTCACTCGCCGAACCATCATCATCATTTCCACTCTCATATTCACCACTCCCTTCCTTGCTCTCATCAGTCTCATTTCCACTAGATTCCCTTGACACGTCTGTCATCCCTGTAGTAGCATTGGGTACGTCTACCTCTTCTTCTCCAAGTTGGGAATCATCTCGTTCTGTGTACACATCCGTCAGCCTATCATGTCGATCATCTTCCATGGGCTCAAAGACAATAGTCTCCTCTTCAATTTCCTCCACTCTAGGTAGAGCTTGATCATTTCGCCATAGGTCAGGTTTCACCACCTCCAGGTCTTGTACTTTGCTCTCGTACATCGCCTGAGTGTTCATCTTGCTCACTTCCTCAGTTTTCTTCTCGGCACTTTTAGTCGCACTGCGTGTTCGGCCATACTTTCGCAGTGTATCCTTAGCGCCACGTACTGGACTCAAGCGGAGTCCACGTACCTCACGTGATCCTTTTGCATGCACCGATTTGGAAGGTGTGTTCAGGACGTTTCGCTTGGTCACCATAGGCTCAACCCCTTCCTGGCCAAGTGAAACTTCCTGAAGCACATCAGTGTTGGGCACTGTATACGAAATCGTAGAAGGAATAGTCGGATCCAGAGGCTGGGTGGGAGCGGTGTCTTGCACAGCATCAGCCACAGAAGCGCTGGATGCATCACTCAATAACACGGGGACAGCCTCCGATAGTCCTTCAGTACCCTGTGGTTCATCAGAACCACGCTGGTTCCCAGCATGGGGACCAGCCTCGTTGACAAACTCAACATCAAAATATTCAAAATGATCAGTAGCAGCTTCGCGTTCCTGCAAGAATTCAGAATCATCATGGCTGTCGACCTCAGAAGTAGGGAGTGTATCGACCCAAGGAACATCCTTGAAACCACGACGCTGCTTCCAAGCACCATAACAAACACCCAACCAGGTAACATCACGACTGAGAATGGCCTTCCCCGTCTTCAGATTGATGAACCTGTGAGTATCATTTGAATGCAACTTAGCATGCCCAACATAGAGGCATTGCCGACCTTTGTTCTTGTACTTGGCAATTTTTGTATCACGTCCAATATAGACAACTGCCATCGAACCAAAAGGTTTCATTTCTGCCTGATTTTCAGGATTAGCACGACCATGCATGAGTTCATATGCTGGCTTCGTCATAGTAGGATAGACCAACTTATTCTCATCCTGAACAGCCCGTTGTGCTGCCTCAGCCCAAAGTCGGATCCTCATAGACGTCGGAATACCAGCCATATTCATCATAGCTCGAATTTTAGCATACAACGTAGCGAATTTTCGTTCCACTTTGCCATTGTGTTGAGGTGTATTAGGTGTGACAAACTCAAAAGTGATGTCCAAACCTTCCTGCTCAACAGCCTCTTGGAACGAAACATTTTCACCAGAGTTATCCAAACGGATAAATCTCACTGTAGCTCCAGTAGCACGTAGTTGTTTCACAAAGGTAACCAAAATTTCGACTTGATCATCTTTGTTGTTGAGATACTGAGACCAACAATAGCCAGTAGCATCATCAACAATCAATAGCCAGTATTTCTTTCCACCAAAACTGCGTCCTTTGACATAGGAAATGTCCAGAAATAGTCGTTCTCCTGGCTTCGTAGCCTTTGCAGTAGTCCATTTACGTGTATTTTTCTGCCGCGCTTTTGCAAGCGCGCACGCTTCACAAATTTCCCATGTACCAGAAAGCCTGTAGCCATGAAATTTTGCAGTTGCCAACGTGGTCGCTTGACTCGGATGTCCCAATTCGCGATGATACTCCATGATATTTTTCGTTGGTGGCTTGTGACGTTCACTTTTGGCTTGTGAATTTCGATGCATAACTGTAGCTGAACACGCCAATTCGATACTGGTTGGCTGCGTACGATTTTTCTTGAGTTCGCCCACTGGAAACAGATAGCACCCCTTCAAATTGGTAGTAAGCGTAGGTAAATCAGTCGTGAATCGTAACTGAGTACCAGATTCATACGTGAGTATGATGTTCTCACGCTCATTACTTAGTTGCCATCCGTGTTTCATCGCCGAAGTGAGGGAAAACAAATGCATCTTCAAGTCAGGTACATGCCGGTAGTTCTTGATCGTGAGTCGTCGAATGTGCCCTTTGTCATCCCGGACAAAAACTTGTTTGTCCCCCTTCAATGTTGACTTCAATCTGTTACCGTTTCCAATTCGAATGTAAGCGGTTTCATGAACAACATTAATTAAGTTTGAACTATCTGGGCCCATATGTGTTGACGCTCCACTATCCGCAATCCATAAGTCCCGCGGAATATCCTCATCAAGATTAGTGAACAAAGCGAAGTCGTCAAGTTTCGCTGTACACTCATTCACACCAGCTGTTGCCGCTACTGCAGCTGCAACGTCATCACCAATAGAGTTGTCGTCACCGTCATTTGCATCCTCGTCAGTATCCTCATACACATAGTCCGAATCGTCGCCATATGTAGAATCCACAGCATCCGGATTCTCATATGAATCAGTCTCGTAGAACAGCGACTGATAAGTAGCACCACCGCCGTTTTGATCATCATCATCCATATCGTCATCATCATCTTCATTCTCCCCATTATCGCCACCTTCATCAGGAGAATCATCAGGCATATCATCCGATCCATCATCATCCCCAAAAGCATCAAAAACATCGTCGTCATCGTCTTCGTCAGATTCATCAGGACCGTAATTATCACCAGTGAAGTGATAATCATCGCGATGCTTCCGAGCGAACAAGTTCTCCAATTCCTCTCTCCTATGCAAGCATCTATCGACAATTCTGCTCAAAAACTGTTCCCACGTGCACTTCCAATGGCCCTTGCAGAAACGGACCAAAGTGTGCAAGTCACGAAGTCCTCCATAAGGAATAACCTCCCAGTTGCGGAACAATTGCGTCGTCTCATCAATAGCATAGACCAAATTTCGACCATAAGCCATCTTCGCATAGCCATGTCGAAGTCGAAAGGAACTGATAGGAAGCAATTCGCGTTCACGAATAGAGCGTTCGACCCGAATCTTCACATAAATATCCATATCGTAGTGCGCCACCAAGAAGATCCAATAGGCCAATTGCCTAAGTCCTCGCGCATCGTAGACCTCAGAAAGACGTTCCATGTACTTCTCGAAAGTTACTCCGGCAGGCAATACCACTTGGTTGAAGTGATCATCATGATACTTCCAGAGCAATCCTCGAGCACGTTGCATCCACGCTTGCTTCCACTCCGATTGGAAATAGCGCACAGAAGGAGAACTCAACGAATACTTGTTTCGGGAACCAAGGTTGATCGCGTAGTTAGGGAACACACCATTCCACGGATTGATCCTCAACGTAGAGCTGAATGCCTCGCGAACTTCACCATCCCAGTTCGCGTAGTCATGCACAATCCCAGAATTCCAATACCAAGTGAAGATGTCATCCACGTGATCGATCTCTTCCACACTTAGAGGTTCAGTAGAGTTAGGATCGATAGGCACATCAACACCTTCGTCCAACCAAGACACTTCAGGTACTGCAGTCAAAAGAGTACAAAAGCGCTCCATGGAAATCTCATGACCAAGATGGTTATGAAAAGTACAGTTGATTCCACCGTTAATGAAAGTCACCATGCTTGTTCGTTGTTGTTCTTTGTTCTCGTTTGCGTTTGTTGTCGAAACTGTTTTGTGAGCATCATCATCTTCTTTTTCAGATTGCTCACTCACAACATGCACGACCTCTTCAACATCACTTAGAACAACAACATCACTTTCGTCATCACTTTCACCATTGCATACCGCTAAATTACTGCATGCAGCAGATGGTTCACACTTTCCATGATCACGCACCACCTCACACGAATCATCAACATCACGTTGCTGACGTAATTCACGTGTAGCCACTTCATGACGTAGACACTCTTCCGCGAATAGCGCACACTCAGTGCACGTTTCAAATGTTGCATCGTGCGAATCAATCAACCGACTGTGACTCGTGTCTGAGTTGATATCATACGCAACCAAGTACTTCTCGATGAACAGCTGAATACGTATATCATCATAGTAGCTGTGCACACTTTGCGCGTCGCCTTCGAAATCTTTTCCCTTCACATACGCCTCACTTTTTCCACCTTGTTCTTTTTCTTTCTTTTCTTTCAAATATTTTCCCTTATACAAATTTTCATACACACCCAACTCGACGTATCCGATTTGACCTTTCTCATTGACAATTTCCAACATATTCCCTCCAGGAAATGTTCCATGACGCTCGAAGCACCATTTGCCAATGAATTCATCCTCGTAGCCCTCATAGCTACCAGCACTGTAGTAACCATCGTTACCACCATTCTCGTTGCATTCCTCATCATCTCCAGTGTAGATCTTGCTGTAGGGAACCTTTTGCACCTCAGCAACCTCGAATGCATTCCCAACATCACCGATCTCACAGCACACAAGAGCAACCTCCTCTCTTGCATAGTTGGCTGATTCCAACTTGACACGGCAATCCTTTGCCATGTGGCCTAGTTTGTTACAACGGTAGCACTTGATTTGCTTTGTTGACTTGGCAAACTTGCCAAACTTGTCAAACTTGCCACCTCCTTTCTTGGCAATGCCCAACTTCGACTTGGGGCAATCACTAGCCTTATGACCAGGTTCACCACAATGGAAACAATTTCCAGTGAACATTTTCGCCATCAAAGCATGTTCATCTTTGATACGATTGCTCCACTGAGTGCGATTATAACCTCCTCCCGACTTGTATCCAAGTCGTTCAAACTTCACAGAGAGTTCATCACGCAACTCTTCCAAGGTCTTAGTCTCATCACGTTCATAAGCTTCAACAATGTTGCCATACTCAGGAGTAAGAGAGTTCAAAATCTGGATCATGAACCTCCTATCAGTAATCGCGCCTTCAGGATCAATTTCATCCATCTGATTACGTAGTTCCTCCAAATAGGCAATAAAGTTGTCAGGGTCAGACCTCCTTCCAAGTTTGGCACTATGGAAACTGGTCGTCAACTTGGTAAGAGTAGGAGTAGTACGAGGTTTGTACTTCCTCAACAACTTTGCCCAAGCCTCAGTGATGTTTCCATCTGGGTACTTGCTTGACTTAGTCGACTTCACAAGATTGAAGGCGATCCTAGCTTTAGTGGTAGAACCACTGCAAGCCTGAATCAAGTCATAGTAACCAGCCAAGTTGAGACGCCTGAGACGAATCTGCTTCTTGAGCTTCTTCTTGTCATACTTGGTCAACTTAGACTTGCTAGCCTGGGTCTCAAGTATCTTCATCGCAGAAGACAAACTCAAAGCAGGATCAGGCACCACAGGATCAGGTACCGCTGCAACACCACCAGTTCCACCAGTAGTTACAGTCGTAGTCACCTGTCCAGTCGCATCACCAGCTTCACCACCTCCAACATCACCACCAGTTTCACCGCCACCTCCAGTACCAGCGTCCACAGCATCAGTACCAGGCTCCAAATCACCTTCCATCTCCATGTCCTCAGCCTCACTATCGTCTTCCAACAATCCACCTTTATCTGCTCCGATCTTGTCGTCAGCAGAGTAAGGATCAAGTTGCTCCCTTCCAACAAGGAGAGACCAGTAACCTTTGAAATCGGCTCTAGCCTTGAAGCGTTCACTCCACTGTTCCCAAATCGACTTCTCACCAGAGAACTTGGGTACAGGGACCTTGATGGTATCCTTGACATCATCGTAATCGCTCATCTTGCTTGTTAGAAAGTCTTGAACTTGTTCCGAAAACACTTGTACCTTCCAATAACAAGTGGACAATCTGGTGTAAGAACACAGGAGTAGTTTCAATCCGAATTGAAATAGGGTTCTTAAGAATGTCTGAAAACACCCCTTTGCTCTTACGTTTGTAGTATGCTTTGTTGGTAGCAGAACCACTCTAGTAACCTATTAGCTTTACAACTATTGGGTTTTCCAGATTGTGAGCCTTTCAACTCGTTTTCTCAAACTCGGAAATGATCCAATCTTGACACCTGAGTTCTGGATCCAATTCTCCCAGAACTTTCTCCAATCGTTCCTTCTGATGTTTCTATGATGAGTGAAGTTCCCAGAGCTTCCCTCACCACCATCGATGTAAGCCTTGGTCTCGTTCCATCGATCTCACCAAGTCTCACCAAGATTGCATGATGCTCTACCCTTAGATAAACGTATCACGTTTCTCTAGGCCCAGCACCACTTCTCTCAAGTATCCAAGACTGTTCCGATTCACTCCATGCGGTCCTTATGTGTCACCAAGAACACCAAGCTCCACTTGGTCACTTGGGTACCACATTGGGTTCACGCTTGCTCACAATTACTCCGTTTTACGTTTCCTATCCAGCACGATTCTGGATTCCATATTCCACTCTGCTCACAATTTCCCTTGTCGCAACACATTCGTTTCATCATAGAGACCACATGCCATTCGTAACGATACGAATGCATGTGTGGTAGCTAAGACAATACTTAGTCACCTCCGACATTTGTACGTCGCACAGGAGGAACGGTCATTCCCTGTGTATGCGGAGGAACCAAACACCAATGTCCTCGCCGAGGACATGACACTAAGGGAGAGGGATCCCGTCTCCCGCCCCGATTCTACCCCCAGATTCTGTACATGGGCAAGTTCGTTTGGACCGAGGTGGAGGAAGAACTTGTGAGGAAGCCAAAGCTCTGCGACGCGAGGAAGAGAGGGAGCTGGAGAGAGAGATTGCTCAGCTCCCACCCACCGCGCCCGAAACCCCCCAGGG
Organism: Nitzschia putrida; assembly: GCA_016586335.1. NCBI lineage: Eukaryota > Bacillariophyta > Bacillariophyceae > Bacillariales > Bacillariaceae > Nitzschia > Nitzschia putrida. Next base: position 89,498 of record BLYE01000040.1, on the reverse strand, counting down.
AAACCTACAGGTACCGGATGCTTATGCACTTCTCCGTCCTACCGCAGCTCCACAAAATCCTGCGCCTCGAACCGAGATAGCCCACATGGAGGACGACTCTCGTAAGCCGGCGGCTCATACGAGCCCCGCGCCTCCCCGATTCGACGAAGGAGGTCTCCAAAGAGGAGACTCTGAGGACGGAGATGATGCCTCTTCTCGACAACCTTGCAGAAGCCACCTCAAGGACCCTCCTGTGCCTCCACCTGGCATTCCTCGGAACATTGAAGCCACTCCCCGTACTGAACGAGAAGGAAATGTGGCCCAACGAGCCCTCTTCCGCCAACACTTGGGACCGCCATTGACAGAAGATGCATCCAAAGAATTTCCTGAACCTGCACCTCGGGTAGTTCCCTTCCCTCACCACATTCAAGATCCCACTCGACAACCTCCTCCTCGCCCTTCAGAGGACATGGGACCCACCAAGCATACCACCGTGAGACGAGCTCCACCACCTATTCCTTGCCCAGCTCCACCTGCTCCCGAGACCTGGTTCAGACTCAGGATCTGCGAGATGGTGACTGAATGCCGTGAGCTAGTCCAGGAAGGAGCTACCATGCAACACATGTTCCTGATGGAGGAGGACGCAGTCATTTGGTTGGAAACCCAGGACGCACTGCCCGCACATGATGCACCTCCAAGAGCCGACCTACATCGAGCACCTCATCAAGATAGACCAGCACCTCGACCTCCCTTCCCCTAGGGCCTTTGCTCCCCCGATGGTTCAACCGCCACCGGAGCGACTGCAGTGTCAACCCGAGATGCACGGACCCCGGCATGTCCAATTCGATGGACCGGACCCATCGGTGGGAAACAAGGACCAAATTTACGGTGTGGAGTGGAAAAACCACACAGCCATGGACCCTCTCCTGGTTCCGGCTGACATGGGCCTGGATGCAGGACGCTTGCTTATTAACCGCGGTTTAGATGTAGGAGCACTTCCAGGTACGTACCAAGGGAAGGATCACTCTGATGTGTTTGACTCGGTTGAGGTGAGCTTCGAGGGTTTGGCTGCGGTGTTACAACAGCAGCAAGGTGCCATCCGAGAGGAGCTTGGCAATAACCCCAACTGGCGCAAGAAGGAAGCCCTGAAGAGCATCCAATCCTTCGACAATCTTAAGAACTTCGTCAGATCGGTGTCCAAGTGCTGCGAAGCTGCCTTCGAAGGCATGTGGAGCAACATTCTCACTTTCCTAAGTGGACGGAACTACCCGCACGAGTACATCGTTCACTATCACCGTACTGGACTACTCCCCATGATTGTACAACAGACCTACGAACATTATTACAATCTGTTGAACAAGCTTCGAGATATCGCGTACCGCCAAGGCAGCAATCATTGGAAGGGCTACCAAGTTGCGGAAACTCTGGAGTATCATAGCGATGCTTTGCAGATTATCCGAAACACAGCTGGCATTTACCGTTCGCACCTCCTCGTGACCTATGTGCACCTCAGAGATGCAGAGAAAGAGCACTTTCAGCTGAAGAGCGCCACTTCAACCCTAAGGGATCGGCTGTAGCAACCGAAGGCAAGCTGGCTGCTGCCCCAGCCCCCGCTGGAGGTGGCGGGGCCCCTGCAGCTCCAAACGAGGCTCCAACACCTCAGGACAGTCAGTGCGGCCACTGCGGACGTTGAGGGATGCATGGAGGAGGAAAAACAAATGCCCCGGCAAGGTTTTCCAGCCAGTGTAGTTCGCAAGGCATTCCGATCCATCAACGATCTTGGAGCCGCCAAGAAGATTTGTACTTTCATCCAGGATCATCAGGATGAGTCCAAACCGATTGAGGAGGTAGTGAAACAGGCCCTTCAGGCGGCCCTTATCGACTGATCGCGATAGCCGCGTGGATGACGAGGATGGAGAAGCTGAGACTCTGATCCAACCAGTCGTCCTTCCATCTTGTGGGAGCGTAACATCTAAATCTGTGTTTGTCCTTTGATTACTGACTATCATCACACCGGATTGCAGGTAACACCTCCCTACTTGACAGCGAAAATCTGGAGGGGGCGCAGTGGTATTCGTTCCCACGCCTCTCCCTGCTCCCACGCCCTCTCCCTGCTCCCACGGCAACTCAAGGCACCATTCGAACCTACGGTTGTATCGGATGTGGACACGAAACCATGAGCGCCGGGTGGAGGAACCTAACACAGTCCTTCAGGGTGACGGAGCACCCCAAGCTGTGGAAGGATCCAGTTCCATCATACCAATTTCCCCGGTATCCGCAGACCCTCCTCAATCGCCATCCCACGGACATTCTAGTGGTGGGGTGTGGGGCTCGCAGGAGAACTTTCTTCCCGTAGAAGGAGTGATAACCGCCACCATCCCCGAAAATTGTCATTGAATCATGGCCTGAATGGACCTCGCTATGGGACGAGGGCCCAGCGTCTAAGGGCTGCCGAACTTGGTGGTCCATATTTGGATACGAGACTCAAATCAAGAGAGTCAGCCTGACGAGAGAAGGAGGTGCTGCAGCCCAACACAAGCTCATCATTGTACGGATTGCACACACATACCAGGACCAGTGGGAATGGGCGGAACACGGACTTGAAACCCGGGCACGCCCCATGAGTAACTTGCTCACCCCGGACGGTTTAGTGCCGCGAAAACACTGGTGGAAGAAGCCTCCTCCCAACGCTCACATCTACAACCCTCTAACTTCAGCCATGCCCAACGCTTGGAGACCCGCTATTCGCACTGCTAAAGGAATCAGGCGCCTTCTCCCGGAGGAACAATGTGAGGTCTGGGAATCACAGACCATTCGCCCCTAGAGTGAGACAGCAAGCTTCTGTATGATCAAACCACCTCCGTCCATATATGGGAATATTTGAGTCGGAGTCTGATGCCTCTGATCTGGAAGCAGCAACCCGCGTCCCAGGAGGAGGAGACAACAAGTGAAACCTCGAGGAGTAAAACCGTATACGGTGGGTCCCCACTGGAAACTGGCATGGATCCACCAGCTTACGAATACACACCACCACCCATGGACCCTGGGAGTGAGTTTCACACAGCCCGGATAAAGTCACTGTGGAAGGCCGCGTTGGAGTATGATGACCCCAATGGAATATACCAAGAGGGAGTGGAACTTCTGGAGATCCACCGGCAGAACTATAACACCGACGGTGAAGGAACCCTACGAGTCTGTATCCTCTGGTGGGAATTCCCAAAGGAACACTGGGAGGATCTGAGGACTGGAAGTTCAATGCGGTTCCGGCAACCTCCCCCTCCAGGTATCCATCCCAACAGTGCTATGGACGAGGACCAGCTCATCGTTGCAGGTGATTTTGTGGACGAATTGGCGGCTATACATGCCATCGGACGCCCTCAACCTGAGGCCCCTGGTCTCACTACTGCTCCACTGTTTGTGTTGCCAAGCCTGGGCAGCCTGGGCAATGGCGCGTTATAGCAGACATGAAAGCTGGGGGCCAAAACCTATTCGTCGACATCGAACCTGTAATTCTTCCCTGGAGTGGACACATGCTGTTGTTGATGTATCCCTGAGGGTATACGGCCGTAGCCGATGCCTCAAAATTCTTTTACCAATTTCATACCAAGGTAGAAGACCGCCCCTATCTGGGCCTGCTTCATCCCGTCACTGGGGAACTCTGGGAGTACTTGGGTCTCCCCATGGGAGGAGCAAATTCCCCGTCCATCGCTGGAAAGTTCGGACTCGCCTTCCTGCGCCTCTTGAGGGAAAAGCACCCCGATGTTTTCGGAGAATACGTCTCGGAGAATACGTGGGGAGTGTAGATGATTGACCCAGACCGCTATGATCCTGAGGTGGGGCATGGGTATGTATTCTGGACCTTTTTATGGACCTAGCGATAACAGTGGGCCTCCTATGCAACCCCGTCAAGTGTACACCTCCCAGTCAGAGGGTCAAGTATTGTGGCTTCATCTTTGACACATACGGAGTGCCAACCTTACGCATACCGCAGGAAAAGCGAGAAAGATGTCTTGGGATGATAGATTATGTTTTGGGTCAGGCTGAGGCATTCGCCTTCTTGCACTGGGCCCTCGCAGTGTTGATCGGGACCCTTGAGTCGCTCACTGAAGCCACTCCACAGAGGATTGGCCACAACAAACTCCGCGTCCTGCACAATGTTCTCCATCCCGGGAACCTTGGAACCGGACTGGACCCGTATTGTACGAGTACAACGCATGGATCCCAAGAGAGGGAAGCTCTACAATGGTGGAAGAAGTTTCTGGAGACCACTCAGGGCTGAGTTGCTTGAGCAGATCGGCCCACCTGCCTCATCCCCACTTGGGGCAACGGCAGTGGAACTAGAATGGGGGGAACTACCAAAGTTGGCCATGAAATGACCATGTGGCACGGACAGTGGACCCCCATGGCGTTCCACCACAGCTCCAACTGGAAGGAGCTCAAAACGTTGGAATTGACGATGCAACGCCTCGCACGAGAAGACAGTATGCGAGTTGCTGGGGCACAAGTCTTTTACTTTACCGACAACTCGGTCACCTACTGGATTGCACAGAATGGGCCGTCTCGCGAGCCTGCGCTACACCAACTGATATCCTCTATTCGCATTTATGAGTTACGACTAAACGTTCATTTGCAAGTAGTCCACGTCCCAGGGGTCGTGATGATTGAGCAGGGTAATGGTTTGAGTCGAGGGGTGTGGGCCACCCCACTCAACGCCACGTGTGATCTTCCACCGGCGGTCCTCAATGCGGCAATTTTCGCTCCCGTTCGGGTCTTTATGGGTTGGCTCAATACCATCCTTGCTCCCCACCTCCGACTTCCCACTTGGACCTGGATGGATGCTACGGCACCGTGGCAGCCTCGCAGCTGGCTCCACCAGTCCACAGTGTGGACTCCCTCCCTGGAAGGGGCTCGAAAATTCATCGTTTGGGCCCTTGAAACATGGGTTGAGAGTCCCTATGACACAGAGGTCCTCTGTGTCATTCCCCGTGTCCTTTCGGGCTTTTGGCAGGGGTTCTCAAAGCATGTGGAACACCTCGATGTGCGGACGTGGCCTCCGGAGGAGCAACCACCACTCCCTATCCCCGTCGTTATCGTTCATATCGCTCCTTTCACCCCCTCACCCCTTGTTTCTTCTCTCCCTCCGCCCAAGCGACTGGACACACCTTCCCAGCCTCGCGCAGGATGGCATCGCCAACAGGCTGATGCGATGCGCCGGATGCCACCTCGGCTTCTCCCCGGCTGACACCATGACCCTACGTTGCACCTTTGCTCTCACTGGGTTTCGTGTCGACGACACGGTGTTCCCCCCTTGCCATATCCAATATCACAGCCATTGCATCCATGTGGGGCACCCTTCCACACCCGTCGCGATTTACAGCGGGGCCTCTCCTTCCTCCCAGTGTCTCACTGGCCAGGTTACACCTGTGAGCTGTGTGTTGCCCAAAGAATCACCCAGCGCCCTCTCCGCCTCCGCACGGACGGCATGTTGTTGTGTCGTGAACGCATGCGGCAGATTGACCAGGCGCACTCCTGGCAAATCCATACTCATGCCACCACCTATCAACGATCTCTCCGGAACTTGCAGCGTTTCAGCACTGCGTTCTGCGTCCCCGTTCTCCCCACTCCGCCCATCGAGGCTCCGCCGTGCAGCACCACCATCCTGCTGTTCTGGGCTCACGAGCTTGCCAGCCTTCGTACGTCGGTCAGACGTGGCATCGAACACCCAGTGGCCTTCGGCACCCTTCGTCAGTTGCGCAGCACTGCAGCCTATTTTCACACCATTGCACAACTGCAATCGGACCCTGACGGTGCTTATCAGGACTCCCAACACCACCTCTCTGTTGGTGCTGCCCGTACCACCGCTGGAATGCTCACCCGACTTGGCGACGAACCCAAACAGGCCACCCCACTTTTGGGCTCACACGCCCTATGGATTCATTGTCACCTCGATACCCAATATCGCCTTGCCTCCCTGGGCCCCGCCCAGCTGTATTGGGCACAGGCCGGCACTGCCCCCTCTTTCCTGTGGCTCTCAAGGTTGTTGCATTCTTCCGAGCTCTTCCATCTCCACTGGGAGGATGTGGAACTGATCCTCCCGGAAGAGGCTCCCACCCGGGACCTCCTGCCAGGATGTGGTGCTCTTCTCCTGTGGCTGGGTCCGGAGACCAAAACTCAACGTACCCGGCGGGCCGACATGGTTATGGCCTTTAAAACTATGGGTGGGCATAGCCCCGGGCTCTGGTTCCAACGGCTCCAGGAGGCTACACCCTCCCAGCACGGCCCACTGTTTTGCACCCCCACCGGTGAGCCATGGGCCATGGGGCTCACTCTTTTTTCGCCAACATGTGCTCTACCCCGCCTTATCCCAACTTCGTGCTCAGGGCGATCCCTTCCTACGCACCTTTGACAACTCCCCCGGCAACACCCTTGCGGATAAGTTTTACTCATTGCATTTGTATCGGCGCGGCGCCCACTCCCATGTGGACTGGCCTTCAGAGGCTCATCACCAGCGGGCCTCTGAATCTCAATCGCTGGGCCTGTCGATCCCACAGTCGTTCCGCCACGGGCTCCGAGCCTATCGATGTTATCTACCGTGATTGGACATTGCGTGATCGGATCCGTCTCACGGTGCTTTCCATGTAAAGTGCTTCTTTTCTCTCTTGTTCCTCACTTCCTCTTCTGTCGCTTCGGGCCTGGGGGGTTTTTCTCCTGATACTCTTTCTTTCTGCCTCGGACGATACATCCGCGGTCGCAGTGTACTGCAGTGTACTGCGGGCCACGGGGGGATGGCGCAGCCGGAATCTCCACAGAGGCTCCCGACTGATGGACTACTCTCTGGATTCATCCAGAAGCAGTCTGTGGACGACGTTTCCAGTCGGCCCAGTCATTCCTTTGTGGGACGACGGTCAGGGTCTGGGGGTGAGATTATTAGATCCACCACCTACAGATGACCGGAGTCACAACCAACAGTAGAACCCCCGTCATCAGCCCAGGTATCAACATTAAAATCATGAAAACAAGCACCACCGCCTATAACACCAAAAGAGGTAGCTTTATGCTTCTTCTATTCCTCATTGCTTTTATTAGCCTCACTGTCTTTTCCGAAGCCAAGACGTATCAACGTCGTGGCCAACCCCGAGACGATTTATTCACTCTTGCGACGCAATACGGAGAATGGACCTTGCAACTTCCTCGATCGACCACTGTCAACTATGAAGATTATCCTCATCGAGATGTTCCACGCGCCCACTTTCCTGACAGTGCTTGGCAAACGGACGGAACCTATTTGAGTTTGTTTCTTCCGCAAGCGTTGGAATTGATCAAGCGTACCCAGCAAGCCATTTTGGATGAATACGCACAAACAGACGAGCAAAACATGTTTGGATTCAACAAGATCAATGGAACATCCTTGACGAATCCTGGAAAAGGTGAAGGCGGTAAGGCTGGTCGGACCTCGACACGAAGTTGGGAAGGATTGAAGCGGCGATTGTTGCATGCACTCATGACGGAAGATTCCTTTGTTTTTGCCATGGGAGGTCATTCCGCTGCGGCAGGTCATGGGTACGTCATATGTTTTGTGAGGTTTGGATGACTCGTTTGTGCTCACCATTGCTTCATCTCTTTAATAACAGCAACACTTTTACACAATCCTACACACTCCAAGTACAATGGATCTTGGAACCCGTCTTCGCTCGACTTGGTATTCATCATGAATCGAGAAACTTTGGTTGTGGTGGTTTGGGTACTTTGCACAATGCCTTGGCGGCGGGTTCGATCTATGGACCTGATGTCGACATGCTCATGTGGGATTCTAGAATGACTGAAAATGATGCCAAATCCATTGATTTGTTTGCTCGTCAAGCCTTGTTGGGTGGTATCAAGGTTCCTGTCTTGTGGAGTTTGCCAATCGGAGTTATGCAGTATTTGCATGACAATGCGGATGTAGATGTGGGATCGGCAGGGTCGGGACATGATGGAATTCCTATGCAAACTTCCATTGCCGAAATTGAAGCATTACCATGGGCGTCGCAGTACGTACGATGTAGTGGAGATGTGGCTGGGTTGTGTCGACAAAATGAATATACTGGTACGTTGTTGGAATTTTGTTACTTTCGTTGTGGGATCGGTCGTGTAGCTGCTCATTTTTGCATTTGCTTGTGCCTTTCATGTGACTCATCATTTCTATCTTACACACAAGGCGTGTGTTGGGTCGAGCGTGACGACTTCACACCTCCCACAAAACAAGGAAGCATGGGAGGCCGAGCCAGTTGGCATCCTGGCAATCGAAAGCATCAAGTCCAGGGACGTGTTCTTGCCTATACCATTCTCATCGCTTTGAAGGAAGTCATCCAAGAATGGATGGATGCTCCCAATTATGTTTTGGATGATGCCAAGTGGCACATGACTGACTACTACCAGAATATACGAAAGAAGGTTCAAGCTTTGGATGGAGGAGCATGCAAGGATTGGGGTGAAAATTTGGATTTCATTTGCATTCTTCCTTTTCAGGTACGTTTTGGCTTGTTGGTGCATGGATGCGGGGCGTAGCTCACCGCATTGTGCTTCAAACCTCGTCTTCTATACAGGGACGTACCGAATTCACCCCCCGGGCGTATCCATCCCTCACTAACATTCGTACCCTCATGCATCCCGATCATATTTCCCTCATAAATCTCCCTCCCGAAACGATATACCAACCTCCTGATGTCTTTAATCCTGCACTTCACCCTCCATTGGAAGCGGTGGATGTCTTGAACATTGTGGAGAACGGTATTGGCTTCAGTGCAATCCCTGATACCGATTACACATCGTTTTATGCCAAGCCTTCCATCGAGTCTCCTCCCTCCCGGGCCTTTCATGCCGCCACCTTGACTGCCTATGCCGGCGATGACAAGTGCGATGGTACCGTCGATTCTTGGTGCCGAAGATCAGCTGATAACGATTGTCTCTTGAATGGACACAATGATGGTCGGAACGGAATAAAGTTTGACAGTTTGAGTGGTTGGGTGAGTTTGTATTTGCCCGATGTCAAGAATGGAAGGATCATCGTCAAGTTTGAGACCTGGCATGCTACGAATAGTGTGCAGGCCACGGCCGACTTAGACACCGAAGCCAACCAACGTGTCCGAAGTCGTCAACTCAAACCACCCGCACCTGCGTACTGTGATGACTTTCATTTTGAATATGCCATTGATGGCGTCGAGTATTCGCTCAACAAGGATGAATTCTTGGCCAGGCACATTCAAGCCCAACGAGTGGTAGAGTTGGTTGTCTTGTTGAATGATCCCAACTATAGCAATGGTGAAAACAATCAAGTGGAAGTGGCTATGCGAATGACGGGGTGCGGACGAGTCAAGGTTTTCCGATTTACTCACATCTACTGGTCGTAAAAGATTACTAGTACTAGTAGAAGTTTGTAAGCATTGGCACACAATGATGAGGCAGCAGTTTCCACTCAAGTTCCTACTAGCAGCCCAGCACTAGGTTGTTTATCTCCATTGCGTAGATTAGTACACCATATCAATTGTGGTGTCGTACCCTACTAGACCAATCATACTAGTCAAATCGTGAATTCTCCTGTTCTATAACAACCCTGTCTGCTGTTACTCTTCGGGTTGGTTCTCTTACAATGAAGTCTGTTTCTCGTTCGTTGAAATTAGGTATGATAAAACTGGGCGGATGGAGATGGCAGCCATCCATAGATTCCCACCGTATATAGGCGAGAAAACGAGAGCTGGCTGAGAGATGTTGAATGCATTCCGAGAATGATAGTCCAAAGTTTGGACAAAATTCAAGATGTCCAACATGCCTCCTAATCGCAGATGCGTTAAAGCACGTTTAGTTGCCTGTGGGTACAGTCGGATTGCAGGGATTGATTATATGTTCTCATATAGCCCTACTATGGTGAATGATGGAATGATTCGTACACTGATCATTTACAAGGACGAATAAGAAAGGAAAGGTTCATATGGCCTTGTGGGTTGATGACTATATCTTTGTTGGTGATAAACCAGCAGTGCTTGATGTTGTTGAAGGATTAAAGAAGACCTTCAAGTGACTATTTGAGTTGCAAGATTGTGCATAGTCCTGATAAACGACAGTGCTGGAATGGCCAACCACACCTGGTCAATGGTCAAGAAGTTGAAGAGGAAGTCAAGAGATTGAAAAGCTAGTATGCTACTCCAGGAACTCCACATGTCGGTGTTTCTAGGGGCGTAACGGAGAAACTGAGTGCAGGGTGCAGGTGAGCTGACACAATATCAAAGTGGTGTTGGAATGTTACTCACTTCATCAAGTACATCACCAGACTGGATATTGCAAATGCAGTGATGAGAGCCAACAACGAAACATATGAGCAAGGCATCACTGCAAGCAATTGAAGAGTTAACACGGGACACCAAGGACTATGGATTGAAGATGAGACCAAGGATGGAAAGTGGCAACCCAAACCAGTGGAATCTAGTGGTCTATGCTGATTCAGACTAGGCCGGCAATAAATACAATCGAAAGAGTGGTGGGATGTCTAGGAGTGGTGGTCTGGAAGTCTTTGTCATCCAGTGAGGCAGAGCTTTATGCACACAATGGGGATTGAAGTGGAGCTTCCGGTGGTTGTATTCATGGACAACATGGGAGCAATCTCTATGGCTGAAAACAAAATGGTGAATTCAAAAACTAAACATATGGATCTGAGACCGAGATTTCTTTGTCAATATTTGGAGGATGGTATCATCAAAGTGAAGTTCATGAAGCCTGAGTTGAACAAGTCTGTCGGATGTGACTGAGGATCTGTCATGTCAGGAGTCAAGAGCTCATTTCTAGAGTATAAAGGATAGATGATAGATGCATACAAGAAGCAGAGAGTTAATCCAATGGATCAAGGAGTGCTAAAGGGCTGCAACCTAAAAGGGAGCAGACTAAGGAGCAGAGAACAAGGTTGAACAACACAAAGCAAACGTTACTGGAATGGGGATATTCCGACACCTGTACGAGAAACCTGGCTTGCACGATTCGTCTGAATCGATTAGGACTTGACGAAAGTGCTGTTCAAGATTCTGTGAACCCGGAGTTCCCAATTTAAGTGTCAAGGTTTCGATGTCAAAATTGTGAAAGCTGGGAAGCAGCTGCTCAAGGAGTACTCAGAAGCATCCACTCTGCTGTCCACAATTTTGGCAGCTGGCTTTACGAAACTTGACAACGATGCAACAATATTATTCTTCAACGTACTATGAAGTACTACATTGAACGTGTCACGAAAAGAGAACTACCATAATCGTGTCTCTAATGTACCCACCGAATGTACATTGAAGTGCCGTGTCGCAGCGACATTCGGGTCATTGGCCATTAACAACCCGTAGAATGGGTACACTTCACGCCCAGTGCGACATGAAGCATTTTTCTCACAATTCTCGTGTTCCAAGAAGACAAATTCCAAATTCCCAGATTTTCCTGATTACCTTCGTGAAATTGTCCTTCGCCGAACAGGATATGCATGAATTATTCCAATCAAACAACCACAAACACTGGCATTTAAATTTTGATCCGTATTGTTTTCATACAATACTCTAGAATCTTCTTTTTGCATTTTTCTACTCGAGCAAAAGATGCATGAGTTCACACGGGTCGATCATGATGTATCATGCATCTTCGTCGATGTTGACAAGACAACAACAGAAACTATGATAATAATGATATTGCTCGAAGAACCTACAATGAAGTATCATTTACAACCTAGATTCTAGTACTAGTTGTAGGAACTACTAGGTGTAGGAATTGGTACTACAACCATCCTCACTGTCATCGTCCAGAATACTTTCAGGGACAAGTGCGAAAACGACTTCATCACCATTGCGCGGACCATCAATTATCTTTGCAAGCACTGCACCATTGTGCCTGTTTTGAACCTCATTCGTTCACCATCTGGTGTTGCAGACGAGAGTAGGTCTATGACCTGAAGAAAACGTCCATCCAATATCCAATGCCTCCAAAACCATATACCTTGTTTCCATTCTGGTCTGCTCGAAAAAAACCTCGAAAGGAATCCTGCCTACAATGCATCGTTCGCAGCCTTAGGATTCCAAATACGATGCAAGGATTGTCTCGAATTCATTATTTGGTCCTAAGTTTTGAAACAGAAACGCAAGGGATTTAGAAATACTGGTAGAACAATAAATGAATGATTACATTCTTCTTGGACAAGCAAAACTTTTGCATTGGTTGTCGTTTCAATAGTACTTACCTATTTCGACTACGATTTTACGAAGTCGTAATACACTATCATGCTTTAATATTTCGCCGCAAATGCTGTGGCTTTCACAACTACAACTGTATGCTGGGCTCTTTGTCCCAACAATAGGAACAACAATTCCAGTGGACTGCATTTTTTGGAGAGACGGAATCTTGGTGGGCGCGAGTGTAAGGCAGAGGTGCATAACATGGTCTGTCCTTGTCCCCTGTCTCCCGCCCGTCAGTCGTCAGTCGTCGGAGGTTCATTTTTGATTCAGACATGAGGTGGCCATCAACACGATAAAAGTCTTGTGCCTTTTGACCCTAGGCTCGGCGAATATCCACAAACGACTCCAAAAACTCCCTCCGATACACGCATTATCACGCACACACTGCCTTACAAACACCCACATAAACTACCTGCTACTTTACCATATAGCAAATGCAAATGCAACTGGGGTCAGAAAAGGTGCGAACTATCTCAGGAAAGGATTGAGATGTGTTGAGTGTGTATGAAGAAAATGTTACTTGATATGGTATTTTGGATGGCCCATATCTTGGGAATTTCCTTAGATACTCGTGGACTTTCTTTTGGGATATCTTCCAACGTAGTCTTATAAGTATCTCGCCAAGTTTGGTGCGAATCAAGATCTTCCACAAATACGTTGATTTTCCGCGTTGATGGTGAGGTGTGTGCAAAATTTTGTGGATAATCGCCGAGCCTCGGGTCAAAGCCCAAGCCGGTGATGGCCACCTCATGTTCTGAACGTGAAATGAACCAGAGACGAAGGACAGACTACACTACCCACGAAGGACAGACCATGTTATGCACCTCTGGTGTAAGGTCCTATACATTTCTACATACATTGTTTGGTATACTATGAAGATATCACATATACCTATGAAGGTATAATGGAGAAGATTGGAGTATCTTTGTAAGAGTCATCCTAACTTAGCACACAATTTCGTCCACCTTTGTATTTTCACGCTCTTGTGTGACCGTGCATTGTACTAATTACATTCGAAGTAACTCAAGAGTTCTATTGCTTTAACGTTCTAACATCTGTTTCTCATTCATCTGTCATCATGGCCATGAACATCGAAAACCACTGATTGTCCTACAAGACCAAGTTCGATCCCAAGGAGCTCGAGATCGTCAAGCTCAAGATGGAGTTCGAAGACCGTGTGGTGACGAAGACCTGCCAACACGGCATGGAAGAGTTGTTCTAAGTGGAAGACAACTTTTGCAAGGCTGCTAAGCGTCTCAAGTTGGAAGATGCCGAGTGGTTCGACTTTTTGATGACGTGGTCTCAGGAACTGCGGGGGTGAACTGGAACACGGTCATTGCGAAGTATGAAGAAGATGATCGTGACGAAGATGCCTTTAACCAAGGCCTTCAAGAGTATTATCTCAAGTATTGCACCTCGGATGCACGAGATATCATGTTGGAGTACCTCAAGGCAGAATGTCGCAAGCCAGTTGGCGAAGCTCCCAAAGAGCATGTCAACCGCATGCTGACTCTCTATCGTCTAACTAACAGGTTGCCTGGCACCTTGCCACCTGTTACCAACTTAGAGATCAAGCTCCGTATCTTTTTGACGTTCCCTGAGAAGTGGCGTCAACAGTACATTCGTGCTGGTAAGAAAGTTCAAGATGACTCGTTGGAGGACATTGTTGAATATGTGACCAACGAGAAGGGTTTTGCAGATGGGGCTGATCGACGTGGCCGCAACAGCAATAATAACCCCAACAAACGCAGCGCTAGTAGTGGTAATCAGCGTGGCAATGAACGTCCTAATAAACAAGCCAATAATCGAACTGGCGGCCCTAATCCCAATGGGGATTGTCCTATTCATCCAGGACGCGGACATCTTTGGAAAGATTGTCGGGAGAACAAGTACAACCCTTCATCACCGCTTTATCGTGATAACAACATCAGGGACCCGGCCCCCCTCTGGTTTGTTTTAGTAGGTCAACCCATACATAACAGCACTACTACTTTACTCAATATACTACCCATAAAAACGTACTTCCTCAATACACATAAACTTCCATCAATACCACACATCTTTTATCACAGTGACAATAGCTGGCGTACATCAAAATCCAATACCAACGAAATAACAAATTGAAGCGTAAACGACAGCATTAATTTAGCCATAGCATAATATATAACAAAGTCATTTAAAAGCGAACCCCACATTTGTTGTTTGTTTATTGTTTCCCAAATATATTTGATGTCCAGGGTTATAAATCCAATTCGGGCACAAGAATAACGCACCTGTTCAAAAGGCATCACAGAAACGCAAATGAATTCATCAAGTTAGTAATATATTTGTTGTTAAGTTTTATGTGTTTAACGATCCAAAGCATTTATTGGGCATTGACAAAGGATTTGCAATCGTTGAATGTTTTTCAAATTACAACTATATGCAATGTTTTACATATTGTTTATAATATTTGTTTGCATTCACGTATATTGCCAGCCACATATAAAGCCTCTCTCTCAGCGAATGCAGAAAAGCATCCAACGAATGAAAAAGGCCCAAGAACCCAAGCCAGCATCTGCGCCGGCCGACTTTAATATGGTAAAAGTATAGTCAACTCAACGGACCTCTACACTTTTGGTCTAAATACAAGCCTGCCAGTCGAAGTCCCGCAAAAATTCACTTGAAAGGAAAGATACAACAAGTACTACAATACACCGTAGAAATCATCGTGGCGGAACGAAAGAACAAACACATCCCACACCACTTTTCGTTGCACAAACACAACGAAACCACCAACCACCATGGCACGGGCTCCCCCGCCTCACATTCGGAACAAACAACGAAGCCCTGTCCCCCCTCCTGCTGACTTGGATGCAGCCCCGAACAAGGGCAGCGCCATTTCAGCTCCAGCCAATCTGGATGCCGCCTCTTCTCGAGGCAGCGCCATTTCGGTTGGAGCTGGCTTGGATGCAGCCCCACGGGGTAGCGCCACTTCAGCTCCTCCTCCTGCTGACTTGGATGCAGCCCCACAGGGCAGCGCCATTTCAGCTCCAGCCAATCTGGATGCCGCCTCTTCTCGAGGCAGCGCCATTTCGGTTGGAGCTGGCTTGGATGCAGCCCCACGGGGTAGCGCCACTTCAGCTCCTCCTCCTGCTGACTTGGATGCAGCCCCACAGGGCAGCGCCACTTCAGCTCCTCCTCCTGCTGACTTGGATGCAGCCCCACAGGGCAGCGCCATTTCAGCTCCAGCCAATCTGGATGCCGCCTCTTCTCAAGGCAGCGCCATTTCGGTTGGAGCTGGCTTGGATGCTGCCCTTGTTCGGGGCAGCGCCACTTCAGCTCCTCCTCCTGCTGACTTGGCTGCAACCCCACAGGGTAGCGCCACTTCAGCTCCAGCCGATCTGGATGCCGCCTCTTCTCGAGGCAGCGCCATTTCGGTTGGAGCTGACTTGGATGCAGCCCCACGGGGTAGCGCCACTTCAGCCCCAGTCGGTCTGGATGCCGCCTCTTCTCGAGGCAGCGCCATTTCGGTTGGAGCTGGCTTGGATGCTGGCCTTGTTCAGGACAGCGCCACTTCGGTAGGCTCTCCTAGTACCAATCGGAAAAAGAAGAGAAAACGCGGCTGTCGAGCCGGCAAGAGAAGAAAAGCGAAAGAAAGACGAGAAAAGCAAGAAGCAGAAGAAGCAAGAGAAGAAACAAGAGCGGCTTTTGAAGCATCAAGAGCAGCTTTGGAAGCATTCAGTTTCGCAGCACCACCACCACCATCCTCACCTAATTATCAACTTCTTCTGAAGCAACCCCCGCAAAGAAGAAGGCCAGACAAGAAGACCCACCACTCCCAGCCTGTGACAATTTCGATGTCACCGACGAAATCGAAACCGAGTCAATCCTGACATTCGAATTCCCAACTACCTTCAATACTACTACGAGATTGTCTGAGATTCGGTTTGCTGTCTGTTCGTTGAACACACACACATTGGAATTTCTCTGTGCGGTATGAGAAACCTTCTTTGCCCAGCTTTGTAACCCACGTTCACAGCTTCCAGCTTCATGTTGGCAGGGTGACCCAAATATCGGAATACTGTCGCACGTTCGAAGATGACAGTGGAATTTGCATGTTGCAAAATCCAGTGTGTTATCGCCTCTGTAAAAGAGGTCGTTCACTTTCTGTGCAAATATCTTTGTGCCTTGTTTTATCACCTCAAGGTCCTTTCGCTTGTCTAGTGAGAGTTGCGTTGAGTAATGTAGATAATCATGGTGCAACAACGCAAGTTCCAGAACCTCACTTAAACCTTCAATTGTCCCCAAGATGGCCGATGTGTTACCTGAACCCTTGATTTTCGGTTTTGATTTCTGATGTTTTTTGATGTTGTGCAACGAATCTTTCGACGATGGTCCGTCCATCAGTGAATACGCCTTGAAGATTGTCCCCTTTCTCTCGTGGATGCATACATCTGCAGCTTGCTGGCATTTTGAGATTTTACGGCGCTTTCTTTGTTGGACTTCTGTTGTTGTGGATGACGGAGGGGTTGAGGGCATGACCTGTTCCAACAACTTACTAAGTGAGGTCTCTTGGAACGGTGTGGGGTATTCCAGATCACTGCCTTCTGCTTCTGCTGGAATATAGGCAAACAAACCCAATCCATCATCTTCTGTGGTACACCACCATTTACATTCTGTCGGAGAGGATAAGACTCTAAGTTCTTGAGAGGAGTACAGATATTCACTTCCTTTATGCCGACGCTCCCGTTTTCTGATCATTTTCAAGAAGGGTCTCATGGTTCGGACCAACACGTGCGTTTGAAGAGCATCCAGATCTACCTCTAATATCTTTCCGATATCGTGCAGTTTGAGGAACCGCGCCACGCCATCAATGATGTCCTGGTCGGGCATCTCTGCGATTGATCCAAAATGTTTCTGGATTCTGTTGGGTATGTCTTCCAGTTTGATGTGTCGTTGAACTTTATGGATTCCTGTTTCTAAGTCATTTGAATTTCCGTCATCTTCGCTTTCACTGTCTGAGTCCATGAGCAATTTCTTTCCATTACCTTTTCTTGTGTCTCCGGTGTTGAATGTTACATACTTTTCTTGGGAAACTTTCATTGCGTTGTGAAGAATGTTATTTTGGAAGTCGTTTTGTATCGAACCGACTTCCAGTGCGGTTGCCAGACTGAAGATTTGTCCAACTTTTTCTCCGGCAGTCAGCAGTGACAAGTTCGAGAAACCTTCTTTATACATTCCTCGTGGGTATTCTTTTTTGACACTGCTTCTTACGCCAGTACCACAGACCGCTTTAATGGCTTTCTCCGCTACACTTCGTTTGTGGCCTGTTGGAATACAGTTATACACCGACGTTGCCATGTACACAAACAATCCACCTTCGTTGTAGTGCATGAAGTCGTCGAGTGTGGCTGTGTGTATGCCTCCTTCAGATGCTCCAAACCACATGTTGTCAAATGCATTTCGGATTGCAAATAGACTCAATGGGCCTTCGAGTAGAGCACGGGCCATTTCAGCCCTACGGCTGATCAGACGTTTGAGTTTTTCCACCTCTTGTTCTTCTACAATTCCTGCCGATTGAAAGTATTTGTTGTTGAGGAGGTTGTCTCTCTCGTGTATAGCATTATAGAGTTGCTTGACGACTTCAATTGGAATTGGATCACAGTTACGGTTCACATCTGTGCATGTGAGATGTGAACACATGCAAGCCCGGTGTATGCGTGTTGCTCCTCCAGTGCTCAAAACACGCTTACCACATAGCATGTCTTGACTTGCCTGGTCTCCTATCACAAACGATATCAGAAGGAAAACTCGAACCCTCTTGGAAATGCCTCCAAGATTTACTTCGATGATTGGTGGGTTTTCTTGTAGTTGTTGGAATTCCTTGAGTAATTCCATCAAACACGTATGGTATCTCTGACATTTGCTAGCCGCTGTCTTGTCTTCTTTTTCAATGGTCGACTCATCAGTGGGATCAGAACCCTCCTCCATAGTATCCACTAAATTGCTGGAAGAGGGGACAAAGCCGAAGTGACGCCAAGCGTCCGCTTTACGTCGGACATTGTTTCTCAATAAGGCGGTAGTAAACATCAAAGGTTCTAGTGGGTAGCGCTGTTGGAGGTCAGTTCCTGTTTTGTCAACGTACATTACAATGGGCATTAACAAGTTGGGCACATTGTTCTCCCATCTCTGATCGTTTCTGTCACTGTACATCTTACTGCTTTGGTGATGTGTTCTGATGTACCATTCACCTCCGCATACTTCAGAATATTGGTCGTCTTCTGTGGCTATGAACATAGAGAATCGGTTGTCTATGTTTCGATTGGCACATAGATTGTCAATGTCATCAAAAGTATGACATGGCTAGAAGATCTTGCAGTTGTTCTTTGAACTGAAACTTCGTAATGTGAGTATTGATCTCTTTGAGATATTTGGTTTCAGGAAGGGGTGTTTTCACTTTCTTACGAAGTCTCTTCATTAACGTTTCTCTTCTTGGAACCTTTGAAAACTCAATTTTCCCTCGCTTCTTCTGGTTTCTGGTTAATGTTTTCAGTATTTCGTCGAAGAAGTATAGTGGAGTTCCTGCTTCTTGGCATAGTGTCTGTAACTCAATTGCAACTGCTTCATTGTCCGATATATCTACCATGCCCTGTTTCACTCTTTCGGAATCCCACCATTGGTCCCACCAAGAGTTTTCCTCCATTTCCTCGTCTGTGTTACAATCTGATGCATCTGATGCGTCGTCGCTGATAAATGATTGGTCAGGAATGGTATCGTTGGCTACAGAAATATCGGTCTCTTTATCAGTTGGTGGAGATACTACAGTCTTCTCCGGTGAGATCTGAGTGACATTTCTTCCTGTTTGATTACTTGTGTGGTAACGGCCTACTTCTGTAGATGTTGCCCTACTGGTTATTTGGTTTTGTCTCTGGATGTAATGAAACAATTTGCTACCATTTCGATGTTTCTTACTCATACTAACGCTTGCACACAAGGCCTTGGTTGCCAAGGATGATTGTTTCCTCCTTTGATTGAAATCCAAACTGTTTGAGGAAAGGCAAACTGCTAGTGACTAAAGTTTTGGCGCGCTAAGTTGGTGTGACTTTGTGTCTGTCCATCTCCAGATGAATACTACATATACCACGCGCCAGGATTACAGTGGATGGTTGGAGTGCCGCGCCAGGATTTACGCTCGTGGTGGTCAGTATGTTTCTACGGCGCTTTTCCATTTGCCATATATTTGACTCGAGACTCCTCCACTGTAATTTATTGTCAACCCAAAAGCACAGGATGGCTTTTGCGAACCATGAGCCCCATCAACAGCAACTTGTTGTTGTTGGAGGTGGCAATATCATTGATCCCGTTGCATTGCTTTCTGGAAAAGAGTATGAAAATGTCCAAAAATATGATAAAAGTGTTTTGATTCAGTATGTGAAGGACAAGTTGTACTACTCGGTAAAGTTTTTCAATGATCCAAAGGCAAAACTCTCACCTTTCCCCGGCATGAAGGGGAATCCACCTAGGATATATAACAATTTCGTTCGCGAATGTCAATCTAGGCTACAAGGGTGTAACATGCTACAGACAGATCACCAACGCAATGAAGTACTGTCGCCAGTTGTGGCTCCATGCAGTTGAAAGTAGGTTAATTCAAGATTCATTGAGTTTGAAACGGAGTGGTGTATACACTGTGATGCAAAACAGATTCAATGGTAAGTGATTTTGTGCTTTCGAAGCCTGCATTCTGTTTCTAACTTCTTATGTTCTTTGTCTTCGTCAGCACTGTGTAAGATCTGTGCTGATACCGGTGCCTACATGATTGCCTTTGAGTGTTTTGAGAAACGTTGGGATTGTCCCAAGGCATACCATCTCTTTTATGAGCACTTTTATAAAGCAGCAGTAGGTGACAAGCAATGGAAGGAAGCTCTCGAGTTACAGCGTGAGTTTGGTAACCCAAATACTGAAGCGTTTGCCCTGATGGTCCTGAAAAACAACTACCATGCTTGGATTGCCCAAGCTCGTAACGAATATGTTTTTGAATCGCAGTACAGTCTGGAGAAAACAAGAAGAGCTAGCCCTGGTTCTGAAAAAGACCCTTTAGATTCTGTTCTTCGGGCTATGCCACCAAGCATACTGGAGGTTATCCTTCAGAATATGCAATACATCGAAATTGAACGTGATGTAGTGCCAGAGGATGAGGACAAGGATAGTGATGATGATGCATCCTGTAGTGAGGATGAGGATGACGATGGAGACAATGCACCCCAAGATGTTGGCAATGGCATTGCTGTTGTTTCCACAAGGAAAATCCAACAAACGAAGAAACGCAAGCGTCAAGATGATGGTCCCCGGCCTCTTACTGAGAGTGAGAAATCCAGGCGTGCTAATGTCACTAGAGAACAAAGGATCCAATCAATCAAGAAGCTCATTAGTAAGGAGTTTACTCACATGGATGATGTTCGTGAATCAGAGAAACATCCAAGGTGCCCGAATGCTGTACACGAGTGGGTAATTGTGTATCCTACAGATGGGCAAGAAATATATGAGGCTGCTGAGCTTGATCAAAGAAGAATTTGTTTGCGTCCAGAAACGCATTCCTCAAGATGAGATTGAGAAGAATCTCAGTGGCATTCAACAAATGCTGTATCTTGGAGAGAAAAAGGCTCTGGAAGATGCAAATGGAGACGCCAATACTAGTCCTGCGGGCAAACTCACCCAATGAAGAAACACCTGTGATACGGTTGAGTATTTTGCCTGGTGGAATGGCAAAGAAGGGTAGAAGACGGACTTCAAATGATGGAACTGTGTCTGGATCAACCTCTTCAGGTGTATCTGAGGTGGAAAAGCAAATGCGCCAACATGTCAAGGATTTGAAGGTTTTTACCAAACGTGGTGCTAACCGAAACAGAAAGCAAACAAGCCCAGGGCAGAAATATTTCAACACCCAAAGGATTCGTATAGAAAATGCAAGGCGCTCCGGTGCTGACAAACAATTGATGATTTGTATCGACAGTTTACTCGATATATTGGTTCAGAGATCACTGGAGTGTCCTCGGAAGAGGATGACTTTGATGAAGAAGATGCCTGGGAAGGTTTATAAATAGTAGTCAGTCCTAACCCCAAGCTTAGAAACATTGGCAAGTACACATGTTTCATGTAAACCTTTTAGTAGTTGTTAATTTCTGTGATTTTGCGTTAACAAACCAAGTTCATCAATCAACAGCAATATTTGGATCAATTGAGCAATGTATTTGCCATTTAGGAAAAGGGGTTTGATATTGAGTAATGATATTTATATGGTACGGAGAATTGGGTTTGTCCGACTTGGTGCATTGTTTAACAACTTTGAGGGAACCATAAAGCGTGGATAATGAAAGGTTTGGGAATTGAGGAAAGTGGTTTATACATTGAGGAAGCATGTCTGTATGTAGTGATGTTGACGCCAATTGAGGAAGGTGTGTTTGTGTTTGAGGAAGGTTTTGTGTGTGAAGTATTCGTAGCAATGTTGAGGAACCTTTTGATTGACACTAAAAGTAGGAATCAATTGACACCTCAGATCGGGTCCCAGATGAACAGTAACTCAGGACGGGGCCCAAACGGCGGTCGTGATAACAGCAATTCCTTTGGTCATTATGGAGGTCGCGGAGGTCGTTTGCCTAATGGAGGATGGCTTAGTCGTTATTTCCTTTTTCCTTCCCTTCCTTTTTGGTCGGCAAAAAGGAAGGGAATTCCTGGGGAAACAGGAATTCCCTTTTTGCACAGGGGAATTCCCCTTAAAATACCCGGATCCTAGAGCTTTCGGTTGAAGCACATACCGTATCCTGATGCATTTTTGCGTAGTCCAGGGTCCTGAAGTTTGAGTAAAAGGGATCAGCACAGCACTGGTACCAGTCAAAGGGGTCATCATGCGTACAAACCAGTACCAGGATTCAAGTACATAGCTTTTGTACCACGGTTCTACTAGAAGGAATTACCTTCGCCTAAAAACAAGCGAAATTGGGGAATTGAAAGGAAGGGAATCCCAGGTAATACTTTTTCACCCCCAAAAAGGAAGGAAAAAAGAGGAAAAAAAGGAATCATCCCCAGGGGAAATAACAACTAAGGAGGACAGAGTAACTACAACACACCCCCTCACAATTCTTCGTACCACTATCCTCAACAGCAAAATTCTGGCCGCGGCAGTGGCAGTTATCACTACGAAAGACAACATCATTTCGGTGGACGTGGTGGTGGCTGCGCAGGTCGCATTCCTTCCAATCAAGCCATTTCCCAGTCATACTACCAAGATTCCTTTCAAACCAACGCTGCTCCTGCTGACTTTGCCAGTCAATACGATCAATATCACACTGATGCCAATTATTTAAACGAATATTACGATGAATCTTCCAGTCAGTTTCCATCGCGAAACGAGGCGCCGGATTGGTGAAACGCGGACGCCATTGAGCTTGGGCTCGATTCCTTTGTTTCCGAAAGCAAAGGCGATGGATCTAGGCTTAATGGGCCACCATCAACATCGGCAACAGAAGCTGATGGGGCATCAACCGATTTGATCCCAATTACTATCTTACGCACTACTAAAATTAACGATACTGACTCCTCTGATCGCCTTTTTCGAGTGCTTTTGGATTCCGGGGGAACCCAAACCATGATCAATGTCAAAGCTCTCCCCACCGGTGTTGTTCCAAGGGAACACCCCTCTCAACAGTTTCGTACCTTGGCTGGTACCTTTGAAACTGGCCGCTCTGTGTGCTTAACACAACTGACTCTTCCAGAGTTTTCTCCCCAACGCCGCATCGATTCTCTCAAGGCTTTTGTGTTCTCCGCCGATTGCCCCTATGATCTCATTGTGGGACGTGATTTACTACATACCTGTGGTATCGATATTTCTTTTCAGGACAAGACTTGCCGCTGGCTGGACCGCACCATTCCCATGAAGCCAGCGGATTGGAATACATTACCTCGCGACATCTTTGCATCGATCCTGGCTCCCGATGATGATCCAATTTATGACCTAGTATATGCTGACGATTTGGTCGCTGCCTCAACCTCCAAGAAGACACCCACATTTGTGGAGGTCCTTGCTCAACAAAGTCATCTTTCGCCGGATCAATGCCAGCAACTCCAGGCTGCCTTACAGGACTTCGGTGCCCTCTTACGGTCCTGAGCGCCCTGAAAGGAACCACCACCAAACACAAGCCCACCGCCATTCCATACCATGGTCCAGCTCCTGTTCCTCCACACGTTCTCCAGCACCATAGCAATGTAACCCTCGGCATTGACCTTTTCTTTGTTCCCGGCCTTCACACAATCTCGCACAAAATCAACTTTCGCTCTGTCGCATCCATCCCCAACCGCAACAAGACGTCTCTACTCAACAAAACGACGGACATTGTATCCATCTACACTCACCGTGGTTTCACCGTTAACGCCATTCATGCAGACAACGAGTTCCGATGCATCTCCTCCTCCTTGCCCAACATCGCCTTCAACTTTGTTGCTGCCGATGATCACGTTCCCATCGTCGAGCGCTCTGTCCGCACCATTAAGGACAAAGTTCGCACTACCGTCCACGGACTTCCGTACCCTCGCATGCCCCGCATCATGATAAAACACATGGTCGGTTACGCTGTGCAATGCCTCAATCAATTTCCACATGCTGATGGCGTGCCCCAAACAATCAGCACAATGTCACTACTCACAGGAAAGCCACCCGTGGACTAGCACCACCTCAAGCTCGAGTTCGGCAGTTACGTGCATGTCCTTGAGGACAACGATCCCACTAACACCACCAAAAGCCGTACAGTTGGCGCCATCGCCCTTTCCTCCACAGGTAACGCTCAAGGCGATTACTATTTTATGTCCCTATTTACTGGTGACCAAATTGTACGCCACAAGTACACCGTCTTGCCTATCACCACCGAAGTAATCAAAATCGTGGAAAACCTCGCTATCGCTCAGCAACAACCTCTCATTGACAAGGCTGCTGGTCTCCTATTCGAATGGGAGCCAAACCATCCCGTTCCCGATGATGAGAGTATCCCCGTTCTTGATGCTCAGCCACGTTTCCAGCCAAACATAAATCAAGGAGCGGAACCCCAGCTCGAAGGAACACTACTCGAGGAACAAGAGGCACCACACGTCGATGACGTCGCTCCCAATGAGGCTCCCCCAAACCTTGAAGAAATCAACGAGATCGAATCTGATGATGATGAAGCTGAAGCACCCAATGATGTCGACACTTTCCATTTTGAGGAGGCAGCACCAGACGACGTAGAGGTCGATGACCCCAATGACAATGATCCCGAGCCAATAGATCTCGCCCCCGACGAACCTGGTCCCGACGAACCAAATGCGGAAAATCAAACTAACGAAGACGTTGCCAACATCGAGCCCGTTCCCAACACTCGCACCTTGCGTCCCCACCGTGAACGAACGTACACACACTTATACGACCAAGATGCTTTCCAAATGACCCAGCTAAGCCAACCTCATGGCCCAGCAAACGCTCTGTCCATCTTGACAGCTTTCGTGTTCACACAAATGTCAGCCAAGGTTGGTATCAAAAAGCATGGCCAAAAAGTTCGCCCAGTTAGAGGACCAGTCCGTGTAGGGGGGTGTTGATGGCCTATGAGTGGGATGATGATCCCGGGCAAGCTCCAAATTCGAAATTACACGAGGGAATTGGAAGTCATTCCCCGTCAAGAGCATACGGAAGCATATACCACATTAGGAGTGCCATTATCCCCAACTGGTGACGATGACGCTGCCTACACACAATTACTCGATAAATCAAGAGCTTGGGCAGGCAAGATTGGTCGCAGCCACCTCAGTCATGCGGAAGCGTTGGATGCAACAATTAAAGGTGTGTTCAAGACGGTTGAGTACGTGCTACCTAGTGTTATCCTCACAGATACACAACTGCACCATCTTACGTCTACCATTATGAAGGCGGGTAGTATTCCCAAGATGGGTTTCGTAAAAACATTCAACTGTTCCATTCTCCAAGCTCCGACAGACTGTTTAGGATTGGCAATTCCCGATTGTTCGTCGCTGGCCATCGCTCATCATGTATCCACGCTACAGAGGCACCTCCGGGAAAGAGACCAAATTTCAGGGCAGCTGCTTCAACTCTCCATTGAATTCACCAGGCTGGAACTCGAGGGGACTGGTGGGAGCAGGACCTCATTACGATTCAACGGCTTTGCACTCCCACATGGTTCACTCGGGTGAGTAAGGAGTCCATAACATGAGAATAGCCAATCAGGCAATGTCGAAGTGGGATTCTCTCCGATGGAGACAGCATGATCAACACATTAAGGATATTTTGAGCCGATAAGGGATTACTGGCAAAACACTGGTGGAACTGAACAAATGCAGACTATGGGCTCAACTCTCCATGGTTGCAGATCTGACAAAAGGAAATGGGCTGCACCTACTTACGGGGTGGGACGATATGGACTGCATCCGTAAACGGCCGAAACGCCACGTCTTCCCGGCTCAAGGGCGGCCACATCAAGCCCAATGGGAACAATGAACCACAGTGTTACGCCGTCTTCTGCTAGGTAACTGTTATCGGCTGAATTGACGTCTGTTGGTACTGCTGGGTCATTTCAACTCCACCGTGTCTTTGGCGTGGCCAGCATGGTTGGATCCCAACACCCAGACTATCAATATCCGTTCCCCCCAGGAACATGGCTGGCACCGAGCATGCAATCAACGGGCCCTCATTCCGCACCTCAACTTCCCGTCGATGGAGGATACAAATTTCGAGATACCGGATGGTGTCATACCCTGCTGGGCATATAGACACCAAGGGTCTACACAATTTGCAGGTCAAATGATTTCATCGCCTCCGGCCAACCCGACCGAGATGCAGCCCCCATGGGCACAATGGGCGATACAAGACACGGATGGCATCCATGCAGCAAGCCATGCCCTCTGTAGGGCAATCAACACAGGCGAGGCTCGAAGGAAGGGCAGACGCACGCAAGCAAACGTCCCGAGACGCAGCAAACTAAACCTACAGTATATAGTCTGGGTCAGAATTCATCCTAGTCTGTAGTTTGGGAGAACTTGACGTGTGGCACTTTCTCCATAAAGATTGATGAAACTTTGCAACCAAGATTGAATCCAGCCATCATCATCAGCTCTGGCATTGGATTTTGAAACTCTTTCGTCATAAACCGTTGGATTGCGCCGTTTGTCACCCCTTGCCATGAACCGCTCTAAGGAACCGAGGTAATGATTTATTGTCAGTGGATACCTATGCACATTCTGTGCTTGGGGTTGATAGGTCTCCTTGGGGCATACTTGGTCTGAGAAAGGATATGGATAAGTGTTGGAGAGAGGTTGATGAACACTCCAAATGCGTTTCTTTGCAAAAATCGGGTGACTAGGAATCAAGGTGGAAACATCAACGATGCATTTCTGAAGTTGATGAGCATTCGTCTCAAAATCGTTATGATACGTCCATCGAAGTGATTCAAACTTCATTCGGTCCCATCCAGGAGGGGCATAGGCGTCCATCTTGGCAAGCCATGATGTATTGCTCCAATTCTCCTTGTTGCCAAACAGCAAGGGATTCATCGAGACACAGCTTGCATTTTGGTTCATTCCTCTGAGGAACTCAACCAATGACCCTGCATAGGCGTGTGCTGGAACTGGCGAAATTTCGTTGAGAGTTTCCGGATTTTCTCTCGCATGTCGGTTAACGACAGCGTATTCATCTGTGTCGGAGTGTAGAACCCACTTTTTCCCCTTTGCCTTGAGTCTTCTGAAGCACTCGCTGACAAAAGTTGTCTGCCTGAATATATGATTGTTGATGTTGAGGAGTTCATTTGTAACGATTTGCTCCGTCGTCTTGTTCTGGTTAGTGAGGTTCATATACAAGACAGAGGCTGTGACGATAGTTCGCGAGCCACCAGGCATCCGCGGCACTTTCTCATACTTCCCTTGCAAAAAAAATTCCGGCATGAAATCTTCATCGTGCCAAACCTCGACTACTAGGTCGAAAGAAGGGTGGTTCCAACGAGCTAACACATCTTCTGGGGACATAATGCTGGTAGGATCAACAGCCACAACGAGGTGCCGTAGGTTGAGCGCGTGATAGTGATATGCAATCCATTCACCGAGAATGTCATTGTCGTCCTTGATTAAGAGGCAGGCCGAGTACGAATCATCTCTTGAAAGCGAGATGGAAGGCGACGACTTTGGAGAGAGTTCATCATGGGTCACATTGTCATTATTACTCGGAATAACAGAAAGAACAAAAATTGCAGGTTGGAGTATGTGGTGAGTGGTGCCACAACCAAGAACTGAGAGCACGTAGTTACGCACACCAGCACGATAAACAATAGGAATCCCCTGGTCACACCAAGTACCAGTTTTCATCAGCAATCGCAGCTTCATGGCCACTTTCATCAATACCCAAAGACAAGAAAGTTTTTGCGATTTGAGAGGTTGCCGTTTCTGAATGGGGTCCGCGTGGGCTGGGTTGAATAATCATCTGTGTGCGGTGAGACGGTCAGCAGGCAGACGGTAGTTATAGTTTGCGGTCCTGGTATGGTAACTCTCGGAAGGAGAGTGGCTGGATTTGGTGATTTTCGTCTTAGCACCACCTGCGCGTGTACACCTTACGTACATTTGGTTTGTTTATCAAACCCAAAGGTTCAGGCTAAGGCCGATCATTACAAGAGGTATTGCAAGGGCGTCTAGAGCCTGACGCTAAGAAACTGAGAGAATGGCGGAAGCAGCAGAAGAGGCAGACAAAGTGGAGCAAAATGCAGCTGCGGTCCTTCCCGTTACTCCGGGTGCTGGAGCGGGTGCGACAAAATAATGTTAGTATTAAGAGGTAACCGCAGTCCCTAAAATTCAGCGATTGCAAGCTAACAGCTTTCAACAGGCGTGAAGATGTTGTTGCTGATGAGGATGGAACAAAATATCATGACAATGGGGCTGGAGGAAGCATGAGAGAAACCAGAGGACTTCAACAAGTGAAGTAAGAACCTGGGTTTTCTGGATCTACAATGGGACATAAACCTTGGTGGAGTCTTATAGTCTTGTTCAGTGTCACTCATCTTTTATTGCCTTGAATGTATATATTTTTCTTTTGTTTTCTTTGTTTATCTTTTCTTTCTTTCTTTTTCTTTCTTGTATATAGTATAGTTCCTTCTTTCCTTAAGGCTTGTGAGGTTTAACTTACTTCTCCTCTTGGGTTAGCTTGAGTGTAGTACCACACTTTCACCTTCCCTACAAGTGGACAATCTGCCAGTAGTTAAAACTGCTTCTTGAATAGGGTTTCACCAAGGTTCTTATAAGAATGTCGGAATATCCATATTCCAGTAACGTTTTACTTACTCGTTATGGTTTTTTTGAATACTGTTTAATTTGCTTATTCTTAGCTTTGTCGATTCGATCCTTTGTGTCGTTCAACCTTCTTCTCTGCTCTTTAGTCTGATGTCTGCTCCCTTTTAGGTCGCAGCCCTTTAGCACTCCTTGATCCATTGGATTAACTCTCTTCTTCTCGTATGCATCTATCCTTTAGACTCTCCATAGTCTTCATCTCTCGTTGATATTTTGAGTCGTACATATGATCCAGGAATGGACTCTTGACTCCTGACATGACTGATCCTCAGTCACATCCAACAAGTACTAGATTGAAAGTTACACTATTTGTGAGCAGTCAGTGGCAGTCTGTCGTTCAATGGAGGACGCAGCAAAACCACCAACTGGTGATACCTCACACTCCCTCTTCTTGCTCATGGGTAGTGCATTCTAGTGCAGCATCAGCAAGGTTGCTGGTCGACCCAGGCAGCCCAACATAATCAGATTGAGAAACTTTTCAAACAAATCCAGCTGTATGGCCCTTTGTAAACATATCAGCCAGCTGATCCTTGGTATCGATTGCCAGGTCTTTCACCCTCTTCCCCACTTCACCTTGGAAATGGTGGTATTTAGCTAAAGTTGATATGTTTCGTTCGTGGCCTAAGATTTGTCGAGACATGCTTCCATAGGCATGGGATTGAAGTACATGTCTTTGTCAATTTCTTCATCTGTTTTACCCTTGCCCTGCCTTACCACATCTTTGACCTTTTCAAGCTTTGTTGGGTTCCACGCCATCAAGCCATCACGGAAAGCTACCTTGTAAAGCTTCTTTGCCTCATGATGTACAGGGATTTTTGGTCGATCAATGACATGAAAAGGGTCACCAACCACAACTGAGAAATTGTCTTCAATGTCATTGGCATCAGGGTCCTTGTCCAAGTTGGGATGCTCAAGGAATGTTGGTACCATCAATGCCCTGCTCAGCTAGTAGCACAATTCGACAAAGAGAAGATACGATTCTAACAAGGCTCCTATCAAACATGCACTCAGGTGGCTCCTGTACTGCTGGTTTGTCCTTCCTCTTGTTGCCGGCAGTCTCTCTGGACAACTGTTTAGCAACTGCGTCAACACGAGCTTGGGATCTTGCAAGAGATGGGAACATTTTGGTGTAGAAATACTTGTCACCCACCACATTGTCTGTGTAAACAAGTTCTACCTGTTCCTGACCATAGGCATCAACAGTTTCTTGGAAGGCTCTCAATGCTGGTACAAATTGGTCATGATCATCCATTACCACGTGAAACTGGAGATGGATTTCTCCAATCTCATTTGTTGCCGTCACAAGACCTTTAAACAAGTTGTGACCATGGTACTGACACAAATGTTTTGCCTCTTTGTAACTGACATCAATGTGCAAACCGCTTTGCACCCCGCTTCTTCATCTCCCTATCAAGGAAGTCTTTGATAGTGTCATGGTAGCACTTGTAGACGAATTGCCAAGGTACCGTCCAGTAGGCACCAACCCATTGTATCGCTTCTTGTCTGCAAACTCCGAAAATAGGATTCCTTTTTTGTTCTGGGAATCATCTATAGATGACCGAGATTTGCTGCTCTCCGCTTTATCATGTGACGATGGTACTGTTTTGAGTTCAGTTCCAGTATGATATCTGCCAATGCCTCAGGCCGAAGACCTTTGTCTTGTAGAGGTCTCATCAGGTCAAGCAGTTGACGGTCCACTCCAGACTGATGGGTGAAGAATGCTGGAAAATCATCACCAATACCATTAGGATACAATGGCAATGACCTCCTGTCCCAAGCCATGAATGAATATTGGCTGTCTGACATATTTTCTTGTGGGAATATGACCTCACATTGACTTTGTCAGCAGCATGTTTGACAAGTGCACGCATTTGAAGCAAATGCTCCTCACATGCACTGCATCGGTACCTGCGTGAAAGGCAGTAGTAGTGCCCTGAAATTGAAAGTACACTTCGTCCAAAGTGGTTGTCACGGAACCCATTGTTCTTGACATGTTCACAGGACTGACAATTCACACATGGGGGCATGAAGCCCCACCTTACATCTGGGAACCAAACATACACATCCCGGAAGTATGCATCTTCATCCTCATCTACCCCAAACTTGAGATTTAGTTTTGAGCATACTAGCCTGCGATGAATGGACTGGATCCACCAATCATTCGACTTCAAATGATTTAGGATCCAGCTTCCCACCCCACTGCCTCCTTGCATTCCCTTCTTAGCTGATCTTGAATAGCATGAAGGAATGTCTTCATTACAGAGGACCCTCCACCTCCAGCAAAGTTGCTTGTTCCTCTTGTTCTACCACTAGACCATCAATGGCGCTGGTTGTCTCGTCATCCTCATCATCATGATCAAGAATGATGACATCGATATTTGCTACAATGGGTGCGTGTTCGTGTCAGACTGCTGGTGGCGGTGTTCCTTGTCCCCCTTGTCCTCCTGCTGGTGGTGCTGCTGGTGTGACTGGTGGTGGTACTGTGGCCACCACCAGTGGATGACGAGTTTCTTTTCCACCAGCAGCCAGATCTTCATCACTGGTAGGTGTTGTAGAACTAGTAGTGGTATTGCTGTCGTTCTTATTGCTCTTAAAAAATGATGCAAAGTAAGTTGCATTGTTTGCTTTGTTCTTCTCGTCTTCTTCATTTTTCTTTGTGCGGGCATTCTTTTGAGCTGTTGCACGAATTGCATCCCTGTGGGCTTGCGACAGCTTTGGCCTTTGACTTCTTGTTGCCTTGTAGGGATTCCCCTTCTTCTTTGTTGGCATCATCGTGGCCTTTTTCCTTTGTTGTCCTTGTGAGAAAGTTTGGTTTTTTGACTGCTGATTGGCGGATGTGCAAACCAATTCTAGGTTTTTGCCAACTCTCATTGGCTGACGGTAAACTTTCAGGTATATCTGATTGGCGAATACGGAGCACAATTTAGGTTTCTGGTGAATCTGATTGGCTAATAAAGAACAAATTTTTGGTTTTGGGAGGTTATGATTGGCTACAGCCAAGGCAGTTTTAGGTTTTGACTCGTTGTGATTGGATAATACCAACCTAAAATTTGCACCAGCATGGTGTAAGAGCCTCCTGGTATGGTAACTCTCGGAAGGAGAGTGGCTGGATTTGGTGATTTTCGTCTTAGCACCACCTGCGCGTGTACACCTTAGAGCAGTGTCTAACTCGCGCGGTCGTCCAAATGTGTTTGGTCCAAGTCAAAGGCCCCATAACCAATAGATTTGATCGTCGAAGTGGCAGTAATTATCTCTGGCGGTTCAAATCTAGGTAAAGCATGACGTCATCCAAGCCGACATTCATATCACACTCTCCCAAACCACCCGACGCGACAACACCCCAAGCACCACCATGGCTGATGATGCTGATGACTTTGATGCTGTCTTTGAAGATATGGTCCTACAAAATCTGCAGCAACAAGCTCTGGTGATCGAAGCTTGCAGCCAAGCAAGCATGGCTGTAGCTGCTACGACTTTGTTAGTAGTGGGGAACAAGAAGGACAACACCGAAGAAGAGGGTGTTGAATCTCTTCTCAATTCACTAGCAAGGATGGATGCTACTAGGAAACGGAAACCTTGCCACCGAAGCAAACCCCTAAGCTCCCGGACAAGAATTGACAAACTTCATCATTCTGTCCACCACGTTCCCGGAATGCTCGGCAGTTTGGATTGCTGCCATGCTCATTGGAAAAACTGTCCAAAAGCATGGCAGGGGAACTTCCAAGGCAAAGAGAAACACCCAAGCATCGTATATGAAGTAACATGCAACTACAACTTGTGGTTCTGGCATGTGTGCTTTGGGCATGCTGGCACCCTCAACGACCTCAACATTCTTCTTTCTCTGAGTCCATTGATGCAAGGGTTTGAGGATGGATCATTCCATCACCTAGAAACAGTGGCAGGAACAGTGCCATACAAAGTGGGCACAGAGAAGTTTGACAAGATGTTTGTGTTGGTAGATGGGATTTACCCTGCTCGAGCTCGTTTTGTAAAGGGGATGACGGACCCTTCGTTGAATTACGAAAGGAGGTACACTGCATGGCAAGAGGGTGCCAGGAAAGATATTGAGCGAGCATTTGGCGTGTTGCAAATGCAGTTCAAATGGATTGAAAGACCAATCCATGCTTTTAGCTTGAACGAAATCTCGGAGCGTGCCTGTGCCTGTATGGTCTTACACAATATGTTAGTGCATGACCATGTAGAGGAAGGAGATCTCCAAGCTACTTACGATCCATTCAACAATGAAATAGTGATGCCCCGCGCACTAGAAGAAGAGCAGGCAGCAGCCCGGCCGGCAGATGGATGATGAACAGACAAGACGACAAGCTGCCAACCAAAGGTGGCAGCAGTCACAGGTGGTTGATCGCCACCAAAAGAGACGGGAACACGTAAGACTCCATCGGGCTTTGTTGTCCCGACACTCTAGGCGTGTCCAGACATTCTAGGCATTCTATCTAGTACTAACTCGAACAGTATTATCAATTTGTTTCAATTTGTTGATGGCTAGTAGCTTTGATACTTTGATACTACCAGTATTAGTCTGATACTGCAGCAGTAGGAGCTCCTTGTTGGTGTGGTTCTTGAGTTTCGAGAAGGCGATCGTCATCATCATCCTTGTTGCCACCCGCAGCAGCAAGGACCTTAATCTCAACTGGCAGTCCATCATTCTTGCTCTTCTCTACTGGTGCTACAGCCGGAGCTTCTTCCAATTGTTTCATCTTTTGGAAGTACACTTCCGCTTCCTCCATATTGCCGGCCTGCAATAGGGTTCTCCAGACCTGGGTGAGGTAGAGGCGGTCCTGCACTTGTTGATGGCGTAGCTGACTCTCTTTTAGGGCACTTGTCATGTGATTGAGAGACACAGACACCTCAGATATGACGGAAATCGACTTCCTCTCGGCAGCCTTCTCCTCATGCACAATTGCCTTGGCTCTCTTTGCCCCGATTGGACAACCCAGGGTGCTGGAGACACTTGTGAAAACACTGCTATTGAGAGGAAGTCGGTGAGACACAATCATTCTTGCGAGGGCGTTTGTTGGGTGATCCCTCGGACGAGGACGACAAATTTGGGTCGAACTTGGGCATTTTCATGAGTGCATTCATGCAACTCAAGAAACGAAATGGCGTTTTATGTTTGGTCTGGAACAAATCACACACACGAGCATAATGGTCTTCGTTCTCGCCACTTGCCATGGGAGTGGCCTTCAAAATGGCAACCCATGCCATGGCATCTGGTGAAATTTTTCGTTTGAAACGGTTCTGGATGGATTCTGGGGTCCGCTCATTGTCTTTCACCACGAGGACTTCCGATTCTGCCTGACGATAGTTTTCAAACTTTTGGAATGCCGCCGTCCAAAAGGTTTTTCCTTTTTGGTCGGCCCAATGGATTGGATCCAGGGAACAGGTCACAAATGCCCTGGCAACAAAGATGTCTTCTTCGATTGTGAAGTTTTTGCTTCAGGGCAAGCTGGCGACATTCTTAGCACCAGCACCAGTTTTTTCCTTTTTGACAACACTTGTGGCTGTGTTGTTGGTTGTTGGGATGTTGGGTTGGGTGTTTTCACTCATCCTTTTGCTTGGTGATTGTTGTTGATGTAGTTGTGTGGTGAAACGTAGCACATACACCACCAGGAGCTATCGTACGTACTAGCAGTGCACAGAATGTATTGGAAGCTCATTACGATTCCGCCTCCTTTACCGACGAGTTTATCGTCTTTATCGTATTTATCAATCACCACTTATCGACTTTATCGCTTATATCGTTTTTATCATATTTATCGTTTTTCTCACATGCCGTTATCGTGTTTATCGTCTTTATCGTGTTTATCGTCTTTATCAAAGGGCTTATATGTTTGCTTTGGTCTGTTGTCCTCGTCACAAGGGATGGCCGGCGTGACAATTGGGTATACATGTTGTGCGCGGGTGCCTATTTATTAATCGTTGGGAAGAGTTGGGCGGGGTTAAATATTGTTTTTATTGTTTATATATTCATACTGATATTTTTCTATAATTACGATATTTCGGGCAGTGTCCCTGTCCTCACCTTGCGGCACCTGCGGTCAGCATACCGATGAATCTCAGTCAATCTTCTGTCCACAAATGCCATGTCAGATTCATTCTGAATCGAGGGGGGGTACTGACAAGTATCATGTAGGCGTCGAAGTTTGACGTGCAGTCCTTCTTTCTCAATTTGTGCTGCGAACAATTCCTGATATCGCCTGGCCACTTTGGGATTGGCCGCATTGCATCGTCGCAAAACTGGTCGGTGCAAACTTGGCGCTTTGAATCCCCAGATTGGGTTTGCCAGTACATTGATCCATAAGCAGTTGTGGTCCGAGCTGGTACCAAACACTGCTTGCTCTGGTGTCAACATGCCGCCTTGTGCAATTTGCACCCTCTGGATACAAAGATCCCATCAATAGGCACCGAACCTCTGTCGGTCGTGGGTGAACGACTGAGATCGGGGCGGATTTCAAAAAGGGCATTCTTCATCTGATACTCCGCTAGCCAGGCTATCATGATGGCAGAGCTGTTGTCTTTGTTACAGTCGAGGAAAGTCTCGTCCCGTGTGTGGCCATGGTGTTCTTGGTCGTGACACTTGTGACACTCGACGTTTCACTGGTGGAATCTAAGGGTATGCTCGTTCGTGATCTTTTTTTGGGAAATCGAGGAGGTGTGAGACAGCCCTGTGATGGAACCTCCTCTGATTGCCTCCATCTCTTCCGTGCCCATTGAGGTCCTGGAAGTGCAAGAACGTTTAGTGCTCTTTGTACTCACTGAAGCGTTAGATGCCTCGTCTTCCTCGTCTTCTTTTCCATATCAGTCAGTATACAAGATTTCTCTCGTGAGCACTCCCTCTGCTTCGACTTCGGCACCTCCGGCGATAAATTGCATCATGTCGGCATCCACCTCCATCAATTCCTCCACCATGCGGTCTTCTTCCAACACCACTGTACGTTTGATTGGGTCTCAACTCATAGTGGCGGCGCGGCGGATGGCCAATGGGGTGAAATATTCCTAGAGTTCCGATTTGGGGTAGTCGACGCTGAGCCGCACAAACAGGCCCTTGATGATTGCCATGGCTTCATGGGCTTTTTCTGGGTGAAAGGAAAATTGATATACCTCTTGTCTCCAATAGGCCTCTTCCACCGAGAAAAATAAGGAAGTTTGTGTGTTTCCAGTGGTGGATGGAATTTCCATCAGTGCCTCATGCAAAGATTTCGTTTTGTTTGCCAGATAGCGGTATTTGATGTTGGCTAATTCGCCACTGACGGTGACTGTAATCATCTGTCCTGTCCATCCCAATTGGCAGTGTTGAAATTTGCTAAACTGTTGTTGCGCTGATGTACTGGTAAGGTCTTTGAACAGTGGCATCCATCTCATCCGGATTCCCCTTGGCCATGAAGTCGCTCTTGAATTGTAAATCCGTTTGAATATGGTTTTTGCTAGTGGCGCTAGCTCTTCACTGGTTTCAATGTGCAAAGCCTTAACGGCTGTGTCCTGCTTGCTCCTGGCTGCAAACGCACTTGATTTGCCTTTGGCATGCATCCCGACCTTGATAAACTTAAAGTGGAGATGTTCCAACTCTGGTTCCTGGGCCTGAATTCTTGCCACCAGATGTTCGTCGTTTATTGGTTGGTGAGAGTAGAGCATCCAGCCAATCATTTCGGTCTTGTAGGCCCGAAGTCCTTTGATATAGTGTGCGAGGCCGTACATTGTCTTGGGGAAGTCCGCTGTATCGCATACGTCGTCGAATTGTTCCTCCCGGGAGGGGTCGCATTTCAGTAGTCTGAAGTCCGGATCCACTGATTGCATAGACCGGAACCAATGTTTGCATGTGGCTAAGAGTTGTTTCTTGGGATCCACGGAGGCTGGAGCTTACAATTGGACACTCAGAAAACCCGTGAAGCGGTCAGGCTTAGATTGAGCTGGGGTTTGAAATCCCACCTTCTTAGCCGCAGGTTTTTTGTTTCCATTGGCTGTGTTCTTGTCAATGTCGTCATCGGATGCGACTTCGTCCTCAGAATCCGAATAGATCACTTCCAATCCTAAATCTTTATCAACACTGGCTTCCGATTTATCAAACGTTTCGACCATGTGATCGAATACCAAATCCCAGTATTTATTGGGGAGTTTGCCTTTGATAAGTGGGTTGTCGGTAGAAATCTCTTGTTGTCTGTCCTTGATCGATTGGCATGGGATCTTGGCTTGAATTGCACATTTCAAGTATAAAAGATTGCAATGACCATGGGACACCTTAGAAAAAATCCCATTTTCCATTTCCATGCCACATTCAGTATGAGTCGCCAATTGGCATACAGCACAGCGATGTTTTTCCGAGAGGACCTCTTCCCAAGGCATGCTCACATCTTCACGCGGGGGCAAATGCCCATATCCAGGTCCAGGATC
Organism: Nitzschia putrida; assembly: GCA_016586335.1. NCBI lineage: Eukaryota > Bacillariophyta > Bacillariophyceae > Bacillariales > Bacillariaceae > Nitzschia > Nitzschia putrida. The sequence continues at coordinate 52,536 of BLYE01000040.1, read as the reverse complement.
CTTGTTGTGTTGACAGGCATCGCAGGTCCTCACCAAGTCTTGAATGATCGGACGCATCCTCTCAAAGTAGAGGAAAGGTCTCATGGTTTGCTCCATGCAATCAGCGCCAGCATGGCCTGTCATGGCATGGTTCCACGAAATGGTTTGGTGAGTAAGGTTGGATGGCACGTAGAGTTGCCACTTCGATTTGTCTTCGGGGTTGGGATAACGTACAACAATGTCAAAACCATGCAGATTCTTGACTCCGAAGTTGTTGGGAGAATCGATTCTCAACTGGATGTCAGGCTCAGCCTTTTGAGCAAGCTCCAAATGACGGTACTGAAGAGGAAAGATGCTGAGTTCGGTAGGATAGAACATGAAGCTGTCAGCAAGGGCTGCACGTTGTAGGGCAGCGTCCTGCTTCTCCTCTGGGTCTCTTGGCTTCAATGGCAAACGAGACAAAGTATCAGCGGCAACATTCTGTTCGCCGGGGTAGTAGATGAAGGTCGGGGCGAACTCCTCAATTAGGAGACGCCAGTGTAGGAGGCGCTGACTCTTGAGGTCCCTCTGTGTGAGGTTTTGGTGGTCAGTACGGATAGTGATGCGCCCTCCATATAAAATAGGACGGAATTCCTCAAGAACAGCCGTGATGCAAAGTGCTTCTTTGTCGCTGGCTGGATAACGACGCTGGGCGTCGGTCAGCTTGTGCGAGAAGAAGGCGATAGGCGCATCATCTTGCTTGATAACGGCACCAAGCTGATAATCACTTGCATCCGTTTCAATAACAAACGGCTTGTTAGGATCTGGATAGCGCAATAGAACATCTTCAGAGATCACAGCCTTGATCTCATTGAAGGCCTTGTCGCACTCAGCAGTCCAGTGCTTGGCGAACTGCTTGGGGGCCACCTTAGTAAGGGCAGCAAGGGGCGCAAGAACATGAGAACGACGCTTCCAGAAGTCTCGATAGTAATTGATCATCCGAATGAACCCTCGCAACTGGCGTAGGGTCTGGGGGCGATCCAGAGCAAGGATACCATCAACCTTCTTGGCCCATGGTTTCAAGCCGACAGGAGTAATCCAGTGGCCAAACCAGTTGGTCTCTTGCACGGCCCATTGGCACTAGTACCTTCTTGATCGTAGCAATGTGGGAGGCCCAATCATTGCTGAAGATACCGATGTCGTCGATATAGACTTCGACTTCACCATTGTTGAGCATGTCACCCATTACTTCCTCTAGTGTGGCTTGGGCCCAATCTGGGCTTGGGGTCAGTCCCATAGGCAAGCGTAGGCGTCAGAACTTGCCGAAGGGGGTGACGATCACACAGTATCAAGTCGACTCCTCGTCCAACCAGTAAGAGTAGAAGCACTGGGAGAGGTCGAGCTTGGTGAAGAACACGTAGCCAAGACGATGATGAAGGATGTCGTTGATCTTGGGGAGCAAGTACTTGGGTGGAACAATGACTTTGTTCAACTCTCGGAGGTCGTCGACAAGATGAAACTTGCCGTCTTTCTTGAGGATTGCCATCATCGGCATGCCCCACTGGGAGTCGTAGACTTGTTCCAAGGAGCCTTCCTCGACTTGCTTGTAAGTCTCTTTCCGCACATCTTCGAGTGCATGGTGAGGGATGGAGTAAGGTCGTTTCACATGATAGGGGCTTTGCGCCGGGCAACAACTCAATGTGAAACTTGCGATGGGGGTAAGAGCCGAGTTTTCCTGAAAACAAGGTGTCGCACATCAAAAGTACCTCGAGCAGTTGATCGCGCTGATCAGCGGTCAAGTGCGTCTGCGCAGGTGTGACCAATTTCTCATCCACCTTGTTTGTGTTGGCCTCTTCCACACTCATGTGACTCTCGCCCATCCTTTCAACATGGATGGGTTCCACTTCGAGCATGCGACAGATCAAAGCATCATTGTGGAAGAATCCTTGAGGGTGAAAGGGAATCACTTGACCATGCCACTCACAACACTGCTTGCTGGATAGCACGTCAATTCCACAGGGATTCAAAAAGCTTCGGCCCAAGATGATGTCGTGTTCAACATTGGGAGCATCAAACACAAACGCCATTACCTTTCAAATAGTTCATGTCAACGAAAACTCCGGTAACTGAACATTGTAAAGGTACACCGTCTCTTGACTTGCCAAGGTTCCTGCAGTCGTCCTGAACGTAGATGTAGGAGACTTGATCTTCTCAAGGTCACCCGGAGCTCCTCAAACTGGTTGTAGAGCGACTCAGGGTTGGTTGCTGGATCACCCTGAGCCCTTGGATCGTCTTGAAATAGGTCAGAATGATACGATTCTGGAGCACTGGATTTGGCTCCGGAGCGACCTTTTTTGGAACGGGATTTCTCGACTTGCAATCCATCATTTTCTACAGCGTGACTTTCCCCTGATCCTCTGGAAGTAGATCTGGTTTGGTGTCTGGGTATGCCGCTGGAAGGAGGTCTGTAGCCAGAAGACGAAGTTGTCAAAGTTGGACGATTTTCGGACATGCGATCAGTTTGGGAGGCCCTACTACCGAAGCGATTCTGGTAGCATTGTCCCCAAGTGTGGTTCCCATGTCCCGGCAATGGACATGGATCTTCTGCCTTGATTTTCCGGATTTGGACTTTCCAGCACCACTGTCTCGATCAGCACCTTTATAGTGCTTGTTCGTCTTCTTTCTTGATGGGCTTTTGCTGCGACCACTTCTTCTTGCGAGGGATGAGCTTTGTCCTCGCGTTTCCTGTTGAATATCGTCCAGCTCGTAGAAAAGGATGTCCATGTAGTTCACTGCCGTATCCAGGGTAACAATTCGAGGGTTGATGTTGGCCATTGTCATCTTGGACTTCCAACCCTTGTTCATTGCGTTCAAAAACGCGCGAACAAGCTCCCTTTCTGTGAGGATCTGAGTTCCCATATTGTCTGGGTCCTTGGTCGGCATCCAAGTTGCGTAAGTAGACAGGAGCTCCATGCGTTCCTTGTACTCGGTTGGACTCATGTGGCGAGGCTTGCGCGCCTCGGAGAGTAAATACTCTCCTTGCCTCTCGGCATCGAGCCCGGCGAGCATCGTGCGCAGCCACAATTGGATAGCCACGTCGAAATCCGTTTCTTTCTTGAGGACGTCGTTCCACTTCAGGAGTTGAGTCTTCGCGAGATGATCTCTGAACCGGGAAATCTTGGCGGCGTTGTCCCATGAGAAAAGAACGGCGACATTCAGAAAGTCCTCGCAAAACAAGATCACTGAGAGTGGCTTCGGGAACGAGGGCAACTTGCACACGTAGCGACAAAGTTGCTCCTCCTGAGTTGAGTTGTCTCGGGTCGTCGTAACGGTGGCCTTGTACTTGACGGTTTGGAGGGAATCGATTTCCTCGTCCGCGTCGTTGATATCGATGTACCTGCCTGACATGGCGAGAGCGATTACTCTGGTTGAAAGTAATGATTGGAGATGATTTTCTTGATGAAAAAGTAGGGTCGCCTATCGTTGCGATACACGGACGTAGAGCTTCAGGAATTTAACTTCCTTACAAAGTTTGATCAAAGTGCAGTAAGCTGCGGTACGAGTAGTCAGTAAACGTAAAGCTATTTTTGTGAGTTAAAATGTAGTGTTCGTTTGGTTTGTTTTCGGTCTTTGGTATTTGAGTCTGATGAAAGACATGCAGAATAGTATCGTGAGCAGGATCCAAGTCTCAATAAAAGTTGGGATAGGAATCCTGACATCGTTGGAAGTGTAAGAATGCAATCATGAATGAAACTAATTGTCCGAAGTAGAACGAGGGACTGAGGTTCCGTGACACAAGAGCGACACGGGGTAACAATCAAGCCTTGTGTAGACTTCTTCAAGGTGGAAGGATCTTGGCGTTGGTAAAACCTATCTCACTGGTAAAGACCAACGCCAGGAGACTTCAGATGGTCCTACTTCATGTTGTCCGCGGTAACGTGCAACTATTGCCTTCTGAGGTTCGCACCCTTCGTAGGCACTTTTTGAATGATTCCCACTCAGCCAACCGGAAGCTCGCTCTTGAGGGGCTTAAGACCTACACTGCTATGCTTGTCGGAATTACCATGTTTCTCCGTGCAAAGGAGCTTTTGTCCTTGAAGATTGAGGATTTCGAGAAGCGCCTCGTGACCATTGACGAGATGACTGGGAATGTCAAGGCTATTGGTTTCAATATCCGTGGCAAGAATGAGAAGCACGCCCCTCCTGCTCACATGTCTATGTTTCTCAACGAAGAGTACCCTGACATATGCCCTGTTCGTCACCTTCTTGTCTACATTGCTCTCTCCGGGATTAAGTCCGGCTATATCTTCCCTGAGACCTTCGAAGGCCCCGATGAGAATGGAGCGGTCTTGGAGCACTGGTCCTACCAAAGCTTCCTCGCCACGATTAGCGACACCGCCAAGGTCAAGATTGAGCGACTTAGGCACCTCTTTGTCGGGACTCATGCCCTCCGCAAGACTGGATACTTATTTGCTCTATGGGGAACCCTACGCCGGCAGATGGAAATCTATAACAAAGGTGCCGGCATTGCAGCCTGCGATTCCCTATACAATATCAATTTAGGGAATATTCAAATGGCAGCCCGCCATACCACTATCAAGAACAGTATCGTCTACGCTCGCGATGCTATGGGGCTTTACGAGCTGGCCAAGATCAACGGAGTCCTCTCTATGGACAATCAGGTCAGCTATTGGATTCTGAACCGAACCGAACATATTAGTACCGCAGCTGAGTTCTCACACAAGAGCAGGCGCTACCAGAAATCTCTGCCTGGCGTGGCCAGTTACTATTTCAAGAAATTCCTCAACCTTCAAGACGACCAGTACATGACCGTACATACAGCCACCCAGTACTTGCGGAAGATTTGTTCCGCAAGAAGCTCAAAGAAACTGTCAGTGACAGCGAATTTGAAGTCTTGTGGAAAATGTTCGAAAAAGCCAAGATTCAAGAAACAGTTCTCCACGTGGCACCTCCACCAACCCCTCGAGCCTCCGAACCCCCTGCTGGACAGACGGACGCTCTTCCAAGCCCAAGCCTTCAAGCTTCAAGGAAAAAGAGGAAAATGGTGCAAACAGAGGAGAAACAAAGCCTAGATCCGCTGGAATATCGCTATGGGGTTCATCTGAAACCCATAGCTGAGCAAATTGGTATCATCCTTCGAGGTACCATCTACATAGAGTCTCAGAAAGGCCTAACTTCTGGTGCCAAGCAGCACATCAACAAGTTTGTCAAGCCTGTGGTCAAGTGCCTGTCTGACCATATGTCCGGCGACCAACAACGTTTGGTGGATGCAGCTTCCAAACACGAAGTCCAATATTGCCCTCCCCTTTGCGCGGAATGTTTGAAAGTGCACAAGGCCAAATGGCTGAAGAGCAATGCAGGTACTTAGTAACAAATAGTCTTACATCTATTAATGGTACATCAATCTTCATTCATACCTTCCCACCCTACAAGATAAAAATATCGCTCTATCGAAATTACTTAGATTGCTGTAGGGTTCAGTACAAACCTACATACCTAACCCACCTAACTCACACAGAATGAAACCTACTAGAGTACAAAGTTTCCTACATGTAGGAAACCTTCTACTAGTACGATATTACTACACTCTTTACTACAAAAAGAGCACACGTGCCTACTACCGTAAGATAAATTGGGCCGTTACGACTTGATAACTTCAATTCTACTTCAATAATCGTTCCGATCCTGGTACATTTTCTAGTACACAAACACGCACAAAAACCTGCGTAGTTTTGGCCATCTTTTGCGTGCACCATTTTCTGGGATCTGGGAGGTAAAATCTTTCAATCGAGCCCTTATTCCAAAGATACAAATAATAGTTGATCACATGCAATGGTGAGTGAAGATATAGACATAGCAAGAGGGAGTCGATAATCCGTTCTAACACTACGTAGCAAGCATAATAGAATAGTACATTCTTAGACCCTATGCAATATTACAGTGTTTCTACGGAAGTTGAATCGCATATCTTTGCCAGACGCTCTTGTAGTAGATGGTCCTACTTCAAACTTCTAGTTTCAATGCCTCAGTTTATCAAACACAGTTTTCTCTTGTAGTAATGGCACTGAGACCTTGTAGTTCTCTTACCACGAGTAAACACGCACAAAACCCAGACTACGCGAAATTGGGATTTCTACGCCTCGCTCCGTAGGAGTTGTGGTACTAGTGCAAAACTACGCAGGTTTATGCACACGCAGGTTTATGCGAAAAATGCATTTACGACAACAACATCCCACTACTTTACACCATGTTTCTACTATAGCCAAAGCACGCTACTACGTAATGTGACCATACCGCATATTCGATTCTGTGTGCTACCCCGTAGAACCTCGTAGAACCCTACCGTTGCCACTCATGGATCGAATCCCGTGAATCACCATCAGTACGTTATCCATTATTGGCAATCATAATAAAAGCCAACAACGGTGGTCTTAAAACCAATGGGAGGTCGATCAGCTCGTTTTTGGGGGGAAGTCCAAATTGGTACATTTTTTCACGTTGAAAAATTCGTAGCCATGTGATCGTGACAGTTGTTACGATCAATGTTGAGAATCCGCCAGTCTGCAGAATGACCGGTTCAGTCTGCAGACTGACCGTTTTCAAATTATTTATCATTCTGCAGACTGACCGTTTTTTCAACGTCCCTCACTCATAGATAAACTACCTACACTAGCAATTTACAGTATGAGCATTGATCTACAAGTTTTTTGTTGTTGCTACTACGAACTGCTACAAGTTACTAGCTAGTACTACCTGTAGTAGCTACAGTCACAGGTGATTTGCCACTAGAGTACTACATCAGCAGTACTGTCACGATCATTCTGCAGAATGCGCGCAGTCTGCAGACTGGTCGTGAGCAAAGTGCAGACTGGAGAAATTCTTCACTTTGCACGGTCGCCATACGGTCAGTCTGCAGACTGATCGTGAGCAAAGTGCAGACTGCAGACAGAAGTAGTATAGACACCATCAACATAAATCGAATCACCATGAAGTCTGTTGCTGAAATCGATAGTAGACTTCCTAGTAGTACCATGATGGCTACTACTGGTCAATCAACTCAAAATGAAGATGATACAGTTACCACCACTGGTGTTGGTACTACTACTACCACTACTACTGGTGCAGCGGCTGTGCCTCATGACCGTCGTGATCCTTCATCATCGACAGCAGGAATCATGGGAGCATTCCGAGAAAAATTCAATCTTGAGGCATTCAATAGTATCAAGCCTGGTGATGACAATGCTCCATGGGCAAAAAACACTAATTCCAAGCAATTCTCTGAGAAGAGATATTTTCAGTATATCGCAATCCTTGAAGAATTGAAGCGTATAGAAGAGTCCGACACAGCAACAGAGGAAGAAAAAATCAAGCAAAGTCTTTGCTGAGAAAAAAATTTGGCACAGTGATTTACAGGTTGCCAAATGAGTATCGATTGGTAACTGTTCCATCAAGTCAGGATGACACCCAATCAAAAACGGTTCTGGCAGTTGCTGACAAGCGTCGAGTTGTACGAGCAAAGGAAATGTTTGATGCAATTTCAGAGTGCCATCATGAAGTTGGCCATGGAAAAGTGGGCAGAACCTGGTTGGTTGCCAACAAACGGTACCATAATGTGACCAAGGAGATGGTTAAAATATTCTGTGAAACTTGCCCCATTTGTTCCAAGAAAACTCCTCAAACTGCCAAGAAACCAGGGGCCACAACTCCAATTCGATCCTCGAAATTCCGAGATCGGTTTCAGGTTGACTTGATTGATTTCCGATCTAATCCTCAACTGGATCATAATGGGGTAACAATGCGGTGGATTATGACGTTAAAAGACCACTCGACTCGTTTTGTATACCTACGACCCCTGCAAAACAAGGAGGCAGTACATGTTGCTGCAGAAGTTGAACACATCTGCTGTGCAATTGGTTTCCCGATGATGTACCACTCTGACAATGGTGGCGAAGTTCGAGGCAAAGTTATCCTTGAAATGCTCAAGGACAACAATCCCAATGTTGTCACTGTCACAGGTCGTCCACGGACCCCATCCGATCAAGGGTCTGTGGAACGTGTAAATGAGGTAGTGAAGCATACTCTTGCATCGATTATGCAGGAACGGAGACTTGCTGGTAAATCCGACAACTGGACTTACTTGTTAGGACAGGTAATGGCAGCAATCAATTGTGGAGGAAATTTAGGAAAATTCCTTAATACACCACCATATGAACATGTTTTTGGGATGGAATATCAACCCAATCATCCAACACTCACAGTGGCAGAGCTTCGAACTGCCTCAACTTCGGGAGATTTGCTTAAACTTCGAGCTGGTGATGAAGAATTCGCCATGAAAATGGCTATCCTAGATGAAGTCGACACGCCAGATGAAGTCGACATTCCAGCAGATGCATCTCAACCACCTGCACCAAAAACAGAGACAATAAAGGACCCACCTCCACAGCAGCTACAGGAAGAAGGTGGCGACAGTGAAAGTGCAAGTGAGCGTGGTACTACTAGTATGGGTGGTGCAACCCATACGAGCACTGTTGCTACTACTAGTACTACAACATTGAGAAGTAGTACGGCATGGAAGTGGCGATCCATAAACGAAGATGGGATGAAATATACATTCAAGTGCTTGTACAAACGGCTTACCTGCAAGAGCTGTACTGTCGAGGATCGAAGCTGCTTGCTAACTTGGCCTGACACTCAACATTTGCACTTCATGCAAACAACACCACATTATTGGCTTCTCGAAATGGTGTCAACCTTCATTCACCTGAAAATGCATGAGGGTGCATGAACCAACTTCTTTGTATTTTCCTATGGACACACCGCACGAAGTAAACTCCATGACAAAGGAGTTTCGAATAGCACTACCTCCAGGCTCGAAACGAAAACAGGCCACACAGGCCGCAAAAATGATGCGACACCGTGCGAACCATGTGAATGTATCCAGGCAAGATATTGTGTGCATCAAGGTGGATCCTCGGGATAAAAGGTCGGATATGAGTCCAATGGGGGTACAGGCACTGGTTCTGGCTTCGAAAGAAACGTCGGGGGCATGTCTACTAGCAACAAAAGATGGGATCATCAGTGCGAAAGGTGGACATGAGTTTTGGCATAAGCCCGAAACATTCGAAATTCGAAATAGAGCAACTCTGTCACCAACAATGCAGAAGATCCAACAAAAGGTGTTGGAAAATGAGGACTTTAAGCCACCTGGGAAGTTGTCACTCCGAAAGGCACATGAGAGCCAACATATTATTTCGTCGGTCAGGAGTGGTAGTAATAGTGGTGCTGCCACTAGTACAATTACTACCAAGAGATGCCTCTGCAAGAAATAGTGCAACCTGCAGAGCCGTTGTGGATGTCGGATCTCTGAAATGTGTGCATGTCGAGGAGTTTGCACAAATACAAGCACTCCTGGTGGTGAAACAAGAACCACTACTACTACTACTAACCTCTGTTTCATATCAAATTCGACAACCCACAATTTTGGACCCTCCTCCAAAGCACGATAGTAGAAAATTCTACACAAATTGCGTAGATACCCGCCGGCGTGATCTAATTAGAAGAAAATCTCATAAGGGGTAATGCTGGCGCGCAGTACGCAGATTGTCCCGAATAATGCCCAGATAGTCCCGCGCGCAACGACTGTTTCCCTGCCATTTTTTCCCATCTCATCGATTTTTCGTCATCTTGGGGAAGAATCGGTCGAAGAGTACCGCACTTTCCCAAAATCGGAGCTTATTCCTCTTATTACGAGGTTTCGAACGAGCTACAGCACACCACCGTGCCACCGCGCGTAGAAGTTGTCGTACCACCACTGCTAATATGGCCGAATTTGTGCGGCCGTCTCCCAAAGACTCGCTAAAACAAAATTGAAGTTATATATACAAAGATTCCTCTCAAAAAGAGCTTTCTAGTGATATACTGGGTTACTACTTCACTCGCGATTCATTTGGGTCAAAAATGCGAAAAACCGCCATGTCGAATTTGATATGAAACAGAGGTTAGTAGTACTACTACCGGTCGCATCATGTCCCGGATCAAACTTCTTTGCGTGCACGAAGCACGCACTTGAAAAAAAACAAAAACCACCTCGCGATAACAACGCAACAACATGGCACCGGTCGCAATTTTAACCATCCTGTTACCATGGCGAGGTCGAGAAATGCAGCAATGTGACGAGGCAGAGAAAGTCGAATTAGACAAGGGCAAGGCAGAGAAAGGAGTTGGCAGAGGGTACAAGAACAGAGGAGGAGGAGTGCATCGCAATCGCAACAACGGAGCAACGCAAGAATTTCCAATCTGAGTCGAACAGCGGAGGACGAACAAACTGGTGGAGGCACTCTACGATCCCCTTCTGCTACTACTACTACTACTACTACTACTACTCTTCAACGGGGTGATGTGGAGGTGGTGCATGATGTTTCTCAGATTTCCCAGGCGACTCCGAGTCGAACAGCGGAGGACAAACCAATTGGTGGAGGCACTCTACGATCCCCTTCTACTACTACTCTACGACGAGAACGGGGTGATGTGGAGGTACCACGATGGGGGGTTCCCGCAGATACAATTGGAGGATGGGAAGGGAGGGTATGGGGAGGCGCACCCCAACAGAGCAACACAAGAATGTCCAATCCAAGTCGATCAGTGTTGGACGAACCAATTGGTGGAGCCACTCACACAGTACAAGTCCAAAACCCAAGCACTTCACAATCCCCACTTCTACAAAGGGATGGTTTCACTAGTGATGGTTATTACCGGTTGCCAGCTGGACTTCCCCCTGGCTTTTCCTTGACGAGAGATCAGTTGATTCTACGTACCAGGAACAAGGAAAGACAGTTGGTGTTGGAGCGGCAACGTGCCGAGGCAGCGGCAGCACGGCAAGCAGCAGCGGTGGGGAAAAATAAAAGAAAGAACAAAAACAAAAAGAAAAACAAAAAGAAGAATCGCAAGACAGCAGAAGAAGAAAAAGAAGAACCGCCACCACATGGTTTCAGATATGCTTGTTCGGACGACAGTTCAAAGGGAACATACAGTGTTGATTCAGTAGAGCACCGCGAAACATACGGCGACATACTAAGTAAGACGGTTTGATGCAGCCTTTTGTGTTTCTGCTTTTGTTTATTGCTACTGACATCTTACTTTCCACTTTACCCACAGATGAAGAAGAGGCACAGTCTGAAGGTGGCGACTTGATTGATGCGGGTGTTGGTCCTGTTGGAGCTCCACAATCCCCACTGCCTCGGGGTGAGGTGGAGGCACCGTCTGAAGGTGGTGACTTGATTGATGCGGGTGTTGGTCCTGTTGGAGCTCCACAATCCCCACCGCCTCGGGGTGAGGTGGAGGCACCGTCTGAAGGTGGCGACTTGATTGATGCGGGTGTTGGTCCTGTTGGAGCTCCACAATCCCCACTGCCTTGGGGTGAGGTGGAGGCACCGTCTGAAGGTGGCGACTTGATTGATGCGGGTGTTGGTCCTGTTGGAGCTCCACAATCCCCACCACCTAGGGGTGAGGTGGAGGCACCGTCTGGAGGTGGTGACTTGATTGATGTGGGTGTTGGTCCTGTCGGAGCTCCACAATCCCCATTGTCTCGGGGTGAGGTGGAGGCACCGTCTGGAGGTGGTGACTTGATTGATGCGGGTGTTGGTCCTGTTGGAGCTCCACAATCCCCACCGCCTCGGGGTGAGGTGGAGGCACCGTCTGAAGGTGGCGACTTGATTGATTCGGGTGTTGGTCCTGTCGGAGCTCCACAATCCCCATTGCCTCGGGGTGAGGTGGAGGCACCGTCTGGAGGTGGTGACTTGATTGATGCGGGTGTTGGTCGTGTTGGAGCTCCACAATCCCCACCGCCTCGGGGTGAGGTGGAGGCACCGTCTGAAGGTGGCGACTTGATTGATGCGGGTGTTGGTCCTGTCGGAGCTCCACAATCCCCATTGCCTCGGGGTGAGGTGGAGGCACCGTCTGGAGGTGGTGACTTGATTGACACAGGGGTTGGTCCTGTTGGAGCTCCACAATCCTCATTGCCTCGGGGTGAGGTGGAGGCACCGGCGCCAGAAGAACGAGTCCGCAAAAGAAAGAGGAACACTCTCCCTATTCGCAAGACTAGCCGACCTAAAAGGAAGAAATCTGATTCAACTCCTGTCAGACGACGATCTCCAAGGAGAAAGCAATCTGTTGAATCTCATGAGGATGGTCAAGTTCATGATCCCATTGTTGTTGGAACTCCAAAATATCCTTCAACTCGGAGTGAAGTGGAGGTACCAAGCAAAGACCAGGATGAACAAGTTCACAACCCGCCATGTGATATCGGAGCTCCACAATCCCCGTCGATTCGGGGTGACATGGAGGCGCCACTGGATGACCTGGAACAACAGGAGGACCTCCTTGGCTTGGGATTGTTGCCTTTTATCCCACTGGGAGACGACGATACAATGATACAGCCCGACACCAACGACATGCAACCACCAGACGATGAGCTCCTCACTGCCCCTCCCCAAAGGGATTCCCGTCCATCGAACATGTCAAGAAGAACAACAAACGACCTGCCAAAACAGAAACACAAGGGATGTCAGACATCTGCGTTATCCAATCCTGGTGTTGAGTCAAAGTTTCTCTCTTGTGAATCTGATAGGGTTGGTGTGTTTTCTTTACTTGGGACTACACACGACTGGAGGTGTCTCATTGAACATGCTGCGTATTGCCGGGAGGATTGTCCAAGGAATGTTGCCATGATATTTGAGGTGCCAGTTCCCGGCACAAACTATGGGTCTCTAGCGACAAAGTTCTCCATGAGCGTCTGCTATACCACACATCCCACTTGTATGTTGTGATGCAAGACCACTTTCAACTTGGGTGGGCTCTTGACTTATCGAATATGCTACACTACCAGAAACACATTCACATTTTCACTGAAGAAATGAAAGATTTCTTTGACGAATACCCTGATAGTCCTATTGGTTTGACATGTGCTGGGATCAGAGGGATTATTAATGACAAGGACCTAATTGTTGTGAATACTCCAAAGTCCAAAGCCGGCCCAGACATCCTCACTTTACCTTGGCATGTAACCAAAGAGCAACTACGTCTCCTCTCTCCTCGTTGATGACTATAGGATGTTGAAATCGTTGAAGAACACGAAGACAATGGGCACTCCTCGGCAACTGGTGTCGAAAGATATTGGATTCACATCTCAATTTTGCCAGAGCAGGGGATCAGCTGCTCATGGTTGCCCCTTGGGTTTGGTTGGGCCAAATTTGTTGGACGGCACTACTTCTGAGGCTGGGAGGTCTATACTGAGCGAAGTGACCAATTTTATCAAGGCGCTTGAAAGATTCTACCCGTGGTTGCGGATTTTCAAAAACGGGCACAGGAACCGAATGTTTTCCCATCAAATTGGAGGGGAAGGTAACAGAGTTGAGGCTACTCGAGCAGCCATTTACGATGGCAGAGATGACAGTTGGTTGGTTCCACACGTTGACCGATCCAATGGAAAAGAGGATGCTTATCATTGTGTTGCTTGGGCTTCCAGTATTCAGAAAGGTGATCCCCTGTTTGAATGTCTCTTGTCGCAATCTAGAGGGACCCCATTGGAGAAGGAGCGTTCCAAGAGGACACGTTCTACTAGGAAGGAAACCGTTGGTACCAGCAATCCTGGTGTGAACACTGAGGACGGGGCTCAACTAATGTACAGCAGATATTTGAACGAAGACTACCGAGATCGGCTTGGGCAACATGGGCCATCGTTGGAACTATTCACATCACTGTATGGACAAGTGCCTCCAAGCTCCCGTTTTTTTACTCCACAGTCACTTGGAACTGGAAAGGTGACCCAACTCCATTTTCCTACAACCGACCAGAATGATCAAGTTGTGAACAGCGGGAAGATTGGTGTTGTTGCTGGCAACATGCAGTATGAATGTCACTTGCAACCGTACACTTCCGTTTTCGAGACGATACAAAAGGGCACCAATATGGGATATGTTGGCGGTGTGGGCTTAGCATTTGTACTGTCGCTCCATACAAATTGCGCCATGCCATAAGTCATAGCAGAAGCTATGTTACTCAGTGAACTTGGACAGAAGCCTGAAGCTGCCGCTGCTACCAATACTATGTCATGGATAGAAATTCCGTTACGATTCCTGGAGCTCTACAATCACGTGATGGATGTTGGTTGGGGTCATACTAGCGAAAACAATCAACGTCTCTACTTGTGCGAGGGTACTCTAGCTTTAGCCAAGCTGCACCTAGATCGCAGTGTTGCACAGCGGCTCTACTTCAACTACCTCCAGAAGGTAGCCAAGAGACAGCATCTCGGCGATGTTGACTTGAGTCAACCCAACCATACTGTCCTGGTAATGGACTATTGCCAAATCATGGGAGTCCCTCACTTTGGCGGCGAGCAACCCGGTGCGACGTACTACTTCTCGCCTTTGAATGTCTTCACGTTCGGGATTTTCAATTGCAGAGAAGAACATCTTCATGCACATGTCTATCATGAAGGCCTAGGAAAGAAAGGAGGCGACAATGTGGCATCCATGGTTTATGACTACTTGAAACGTCAACAATACCTTGTGCAGGAGCGACGTCGTCAACGAGAACATAAATTCCTGTCTATTGTGATGGACAACTGCTCGGGTCAAAATAAAAACCGAATGGTTCTTCGAATGGGATGTTACCTTGTCGAAAATAAGTACTTTGACCAAGTTGAGTTCATCTTCCTTGTCGCGGGGCACACGAAAAACCCATGCGACAAAATGTTCAACCAGTTGAAGCTTACGTACCGGAAGTCGGACGTATTCTCCTTCCAACGTCTGCTTCCAGTCCTTGACACAAATGAAGCGGTTACTGTTGTGTCGGATTTCGATTTCCATGATTGGGATTCATACTTTGACCGACTCTACAAGCGTTTCCCATCTGGTACTGTCCACAAGTCTCACCTGTTCTTCTGTTCGAGGTACGTGGATTGTGGACGGATGATGGCAGTGTGTACATCAGCAGCAACGGTAGATTGTGACGAGGCTGATACCACAGAAGCACAAGATGATTCATGGTACAACAGTTTCTGGATGAAATTGGTTTCGAAATGCCGTTCTAGTACTACACAAGCAGGGCGAGGCCGCTCTTTTCAGCTACTTCAGATGGCTGGAACAGTTAATTCTACTACTACTACTGCAGGAGAAGAAGCGCAAGAAGAAGAAGAATGCAGCACGGACGAGGAGACTAGACAAGTTATGAGAAGGGATGCTATTCTATTTGGTGAGTTCCCCGAAAAAATCCCCAAGCCCGGGATTTCCATCATCAAACAGATGGAACTCGGTACGAAGTGGAGGGAGTATGTACCAGAACCGTTTCAAGACGAGACTTGTGCCATCCCTTCTGTAGAGGTACAGGAGAGGCACAAGTTGGAGAAGCTCCAGAAGCGAAATGCTCGAAAAAACAAGAACAAGAAAGGAAATCACCAACAGCCACCACCACCACTCCTGAGGAAAAACAGCAAGAAGACAGCAGTGAGGATGAGGGTGGCAAGAAGATAGCAGCAGCAGAAACAACACAAGCACAAGAACAGGAACAACAAGATCTTACTGTTGCCCGTGTCATTCTCCCACCAACGCAGCAACAGCACCACCAAGACCAACAAGAAGGGCAGGAATTTCAAGGAGGGAACCACTACCAAGGACCTCCACCACCACCATCATATCCGCCTCCTCCGGTTTAGTATTCTGGTCCATCGAATTCATAATAAAACTAGTAGTTGTTGTGTTGCATGTTGATTGTTGATGTTGTTGTTGTTGGTGTGATTTGTGTGTGGGGTGGTGTTGGTCAGAGCTCCTTTTTGGGTCTTGTAGGAGTCTTGGGTACACCCGGGAATGATGGTTTTCGCCGTTTTTCTCCAGGACCAGGTTTGCGCACCCCAGGTACAGGGTGGACAGGTTTTCATTCGGTCAGTCCTATGTGTAAACATCAAGGACATTTCAGACGCTTCTCTTTTCAATTCAGCATAAGTCTTTTCACTTTTCGTGTCACAGTGTGTGTCACAATCACTCTCGTCGTCACACACCGTCTCACAACATTCCTCACTTTCACTTGCCCATAGCTCAGCAACAACTTCATCATTTTCAACCTTTTTAGGGTCATTTGATACCTTCTGTTTATGCTCTTTCTTATAAGCCTCTTCAACATCAATTTTCTCAAAACACTTTTCCATCGTTTCTAGTGCACTGTAGTAGCACTTAACGTCCTCATTTTTCATCATTTCTTCCTCGTTTACCATTTCAAGATTTACCAATGCAATTTCTTCCTTTGCATAGTATGCTGAATCACACTTGACATCACAGTTCCTTGTTGTATGTCCAACTCTTCCACATTTGAAACATTTCATAGGGAATGGCTTACCTTTAGTGAATCCTCCACCCCCCTTTCTCTGATTATTGTTCCTGTTCTTCTTAGGTTGAGGACAATCACATGCTCTCCACAATTGAAACAAGTTCCTGAGAACATCTTTGCCAGTAGTGCTTCTTGTTCCACCTTCATCTTACTCTTCCACTGATGGTTTCTACTGGTGTTGGTTGAAGTTACGTTTCCATGATCTCTTCCCAATTTGCCAAAGCCAAGTCTTTCATACTTAACACGTAGCTCCTCTCTTAATTCTTAAAGAGTTGTGAATTCATTTCTCTCAGCTGCTTCAACAATTGTCTGATAGTCTGGAGTCAATGCATTTAGAATTTGAATCATGAATCTCTTATCTGAAGTGCTCCTTCAGGATCTATCTCATCCATCTGTCTCTTCAATTCTTCCATGTAAGTGATGAATGAGTCTGGGTCTGACCTTCTGCCCAACCTCACACCATGAAAAAGATTAGTCAACTGGTTAGTGTGGGTGTAGTACTGGGCTTATACTTCCTCAATAGTTTTGCCCATGCCTCAGTTAGTATATTGCCATCTGGGAAGTTGATTGACCTAGTGGACTTCACCAAGTTGAATGCAATCCTAGCCTTGGTAGTAGTACCTTGCATGCTTGGATCAAGTCATAATACCCACTTAGGTTCAATCTTCTCAATTGCCTTTGCCTCTTAGCATGCTTCTTGTCCCACTTAGATAGCTTCTTCATAGTGGCCTTTTGCCCTCCTACTTGTAGTCCTGTAGCAGATGTAGCAATGTCTGTAGTTGTAGCCACAGTTGGTGTTGCCACCATCTCTCGTTGATATTATGAGTCGTACATAATGATCCAGGAATGGACTCTTGACTCCTGACATGACTGATCCTCAGTCACATCCGACACTCACAATTTCTCTCCGAGCTCAGTACTTCTTCAGGGCATCATTCATGGTGGCACATGCGCTTTCCCATTCTCAGCTCAACGTTTCATTGGGCAATTCCCCAGGTGGAGGCGAGATCCATCTTGTCATAGCTCCACTGCATCCACAGCAAAAGGAGAAGAGTCGATTTGGAGATTGGGTCTTTTCTTCTTCAAGGGCGAATGCAGGCTGAACAAGCTCTCGCTTTCTTGAGAATCTAAGTGAGCCACAAGCATCTCCATGGGCAGGGCCTTCAGTTGCACATACAAGAGATCCCACTCCTCGACTGAGGAGTGGAGATGTTGCCGAAAGCCTCCACCGGGACGTATTAAGGCAGCCCAATCCATGGCACCAAGAGCATCATCCGGTGAGCTAGACATGACCAACAACAGCGAAACTGGCTAGAAACAAAGTTAGAATGAGTAAAGGACCAAAATTTAACAAGTGTATTGCTTTGGACAAAGGTTTCTGATTGGCTTGGCTGGTGTACCGTGAGGGAGATTTGTGGTTGTTGGCTTAGTTTTGTTCTCTCCTCTGAAACTGGGTATGAAATTTTTTCAAAGAACATCATTTAACGCCATACTATATCCATAATCTACAAACAAATGCGTAAGTACGTATGTACGTCAGTATTTTCTCCAAATCGTAGACCTTCGTTATGCTATGGCATGTCCCTGTGGTGCCGTACTTGGTGGATTGTGGGTTCGAGACAGCAATGGTGGTAAGAACAAAGACTCAAAATAGGCTCAATCAAATTCTAATGGTACCAATCCTACTGGCAGTTGGTGCAATAAGGATTTCAGAAAGTCTCAGGAGTTTGGGTGATGTTTCCTTGTACCACACCTCACTCCCCTCCTCTGGTGAGGGTCGATGCGCCTTCTGCTTTTTCGGCTTGCCAAGATCATTCCAAGAATTGGTGTTGCCAAGCATCTCTCGAAATATACTCCTCCCCAACGTCAATGCCAGTTGTGATGTTTTTGTTCATTTCTATGAAAGGTACGATGAGAAGTCTGGTCGTGAAAACGTTGGGGGCTCTCTGAATCCCCAAAGTGTTCTGCTTCTGAAGGATGTGGTAGATAACATGCACCGAGACCAGATGAAAGTACTAGAGGCGACACTCGGCTCCGCAGCCAAACTACGAAAACCAATTGTAGTATTTGAGAATACTACGGAAGCTCAGTTTTGGGATCGCTATGGGTCCCTGGTGTCCAGATTTCTTTCGGAAAAAGGACCGAACGGTCGACCCAAGTACTATCCCTATGCAGACCGCACCTACAGGCCAAGCTCTGTTGAAAATATTGTGAAACAATGGCACAGCATTCAAGCTTCATTTCAACTCATGGAAGAAACCGCGAAAGGGAACCCATGGCACTACATCAGGGTCGCAATGTTCCGCCTTGATACCATGTTTCTTACCCCAATTAATATATCGCAAAGAGACCAAGGCAAAGTCGATGAAAAAAACGAATATGTTTGTACAGCTGGTTTTGCGCTCTACCCAGTGAATGACCGCATGATATATGGTCCATTTCCGGCTGTGAAGCTGTGGGCAACAGAAAGATTTAAACGTATTGAACAGCGGGCCAATGACACGTTGGCTGCAGGCAGAGTGTTGCACTCTGAATCGTTTGTGAAATCAAGTTTGTTGGACGCAATAGTTGACTTGGGGTATTCACTCGACGAAAATCGTGACATTTGTTTCTCGCGTACACGGGCAGGCGGGTGTGTGATGGCTACGGATTGCAACAGTGGAGGGGAAACACGGAATTGGAAGGAGCCACAGGATGCGAAGGCAGCTGTGGAGAAGATTAGTAACCTTTCGTGCACATTGGGTTCACTGGTTTCGCGGAAACAAATCATACAATGTTCCAATCCTTTTGATGCCAACGAAGATGGTGAACAAGAGGGAGCATAGCTCTTGCAGCTCATGGTGTCCTCTCAAAACAGAGCTATCATATTACTGTTAGTGTTTCCGTCGTCTCATACCTGCTACTCCTTCAGGCTGATCTTTTTCTAGTCATAGCATTCCGAAGAGTTCTAAAACATGCGTCAATCTCCTACTAACGTTAGTACGTTAGTACTATTGTTCCCTTCTGCTACTCATAAGCAAAGGTTACTGGGTTCACTTGTGTTGCCTGGAGTGATTCTAGTGATGTCAATGTGGTGGGTGAGGCCCTAGGCAATCCAGTGGCTCACTGGATACCAGGACTTTGAGAGGAGGGGAGACGCAGTTTGAGAGTGCTTTGCGAGAGAAATGCACTAGAGGAGACGTTTGTAGACTGACATATGAGAATAATCCAAAAGAAAAAATGCAAGTTGGATCATGATCCAGGATTCTGGAGACTCCTAAGACCCAATGGAACAGATATAATAATATGTCCAGAAGTACAACCCTCAACTGAAAGGACTTGACACAACAATGTCAAAACATACGAAGAGTTACCTAAACTATATGAGAATTCGGTAAACGGGCTGACATGAGGACGGACCAACGAGGAGCACACACGCCTAGTAGTAGAGGTTGTGACGTTCCATGGCTGTAGGGGATCTTGATCGACATACGTGTGGCGGACAGGCGCTCTACATCACAATGTTCACGAATCTAGCAATCTACAAATCCTCATTTGGTGATTGCAAAGTTGGTGTACATTGCTATTTGTTTTGGAAAGTGAATAGGATATTCGGAAAAGATTCGTTTCATTTGCTTTCATTTGTGATCCGATGAATTCAGGTTACGATCAAGTGCAGTATACCGTCTCATGACAGTAGAGGAGTCCTAGGTAGTAAGGGCACTTCTAGCTAGAAAAAGGCAGTACAATACAATACGTACTATTGATAGTCCTATAGGTTCGTACATTAGGATAGAAGGACAGACTACTCCTTCCGAGAGTACCCACAAGTTCTAGAAGTCTTCCTCCAATGAGATATCAAGGAAGCTCTAGATTCGCACCAAACTTGGTGAGATACTTCTACGACTACGTCTGAAGATATCCGAAGTGAAAGTGCACGAATATCTTGGGAACTTCCCAAGATATGGGTCATCCAAAATACCATAGCAAGTAACATAGTTTTTCATTCTACACACCCCAAATACTTTTCTCTACATCATCTTTTCAGCATAGTGCATAATGAATTCATTCACCTTCACTCTCTGAAGTGATGGCTGCAAAAAGGCTTCCAAAGCCAATGGAAAAACGTTTTTTTCTCACCTTTTGTTTGTTCAACAGGAGCAAGAGTTTCATTCAACCTTATTGACAATTTTGACACCATTTCGTTGCTTCAACTTCTGAGTCTCGGTGAACCTTTGGCCAACGCAATGAACCAACAGTTGAGCGAGTTTGAAGAGCGAAACCTTTCGGAAACAAGAGCAATCATGGTCAGACTGGGCAATGTGAATTTTGATCTGACTGAATTGCAAATCCTACAACAAAGAGCTTCAATTAACCAACAACCAAGCCTGAAAACCTGAAAGTGGTTCCTACTCTTCTCAGTGGTATCGGGAACAAGAGGCAAGCGCCCACACAAGCAAAGACTGCAGGAATGGGACCAAAACTGGTCGCCACAAGTTCCAACTGGCAAAAATGCCAAAGCAACAATAAAATAATTTTTGAGTTATCATTACTCACTACAAACTACTTCATTTCGCCTCAAAGCAGTTCGAATACGTTCAAAGTAACAAGTAGTATTAAAATAGCAAAAAGAAGCGTTCAAAAAGACCTTCATGCCATGGAGATAGAGCCTCAAGCAGGCAACCATCATGGTGAAACCGCCCAAAAAGGGTGCACAAACTGGTGTGCTTTTGCAAGGTGAAAACAATTTTTCACAGTGCAGTTGCAACGGTCATTTATATATGCCCTTGTGACGTTTTCAACGGTAAAGACATGCATCAGATGTCACACCAAGTACTAAAATTATAGCTAGGGAGAAAATTTGTGACCTTCATCGACAAAGATTGAAAGATCTCGGACTAATTTTCCTCCACTCATTCTGCTAAACAGTGTGGAAAGAGCCAATCGTAGTGTTGCAATCTCAAAGTGTTACTGGCACCACCAGTACGAGACGCGCTACAACCATCACTGAAGTATCGTACCGTGCAGTTGTGCGTCACCAGAAGATGAGCAGCCCTTGGTACATACGCTAAGGTAGGTACTACTAGTACACAGTAGTACTAACGTTAAAACATAAAACGTGGTGAGCCTGTAAACACGGGATCAGAACAACGAACCGTCACCGCAGCTTCAATACACATAGCAGCACCATCATCTAAGTGTTTGCCATGTTACATACGAAATCGTAAAACGACACGAAACGTCGTGTAACAAAACCCAAAATATTACTAACGTAATAAATTAACCAAACCACTTCTTCTTCGTGGTTCAAGCCTGACGGATTCATCAATATCGTGTTTGGTTCTCCGGTGTGTCCATACAAGCCTTTCGGATTGTATGAGACCTAAGAGAATCCAAGTCACAACAAAAACGTGCTGCTACTACTGTGTAACTAGCAAGTGGTACCTGTGTACCTACGTTAGTAACATTGGTGGTAGTGGAAACGGAACTACTCTACTCTACCGGTAGTACTGTACTACCTCGTACGAATTAAGTAGCATCCTCTAATCTCGATGAATAAGACTGCACTACTATCAGTACCTCTTACTAATGTCCTAATAGTATCAGTGCGAGGTCCAACTGGAATCCAAGCTGGCACTACGAGATTTCATTTTACTTAGCGAGATTCCCTTCTCGGCATCAAACCAATCACATATCATCATAAACCATATCCAATAAAAATTATTTTTGTGCCAATACAACGAACACCTCGCTCGACGCAAAGAGTTTGGACTCAATGTTAGTACCTTCAATAACTCACAATTAGTACACGTCAATACGTTAGTACTAACCGGTCACCAACACACACACACACACACACAAAAAAAAAAAAAATCACAAGGATCAACCACGAGGAAAACGGTTACTATGGCGCCATCTGCCTAAGTAAATTCCCGCCAGTACTCTTCTAAGTTTCCCACTACTGGTATTACGGGGAAACCATGTATCAGTTTCACGTTGGGAACAATAACAGTCAATACGTCATTTTACCTCAGGCAGATTATTATGGTGTTTCGGGACGCTGAAACCCAGAATTTTCCGTTTGACTTCGGGTACCAGATTCTTTGTTCGAAGGGACGCCATCTTACAGAGTATCGATTCAACATGACAATACAGGTTTTGGGGGCGAATTTCAAAAACACCCTGAAACAAAGCGTAGGATCCATACCAGCAGTAGTATAATTCCTTATACGAAATGTTCGGTATCAGCACCAATCGCCGCTACCAAAGCAGTAGTAAAACCACGATCCTCTACCAATTCCCAATTTTGACGAAATGCAGTACTAGTAGTCACAAGACAACATAAAAAATTACTACAGTGCAATGTTAGAGGTCTCTCCACGCAGTACTTAGTACTAAGTACAATGCACAATACTTAACCAAGACCAACTCCACCTTGCCAAGCGCAATTACGTGTAATCTACCTTCGTTCAGTAGTAACACAACAAGTCGTCGTCGAAGCGACAGGTCCAGTACGAACTACTACTATAAACCCCAACGGTAAGCCTACGCAATGTAGCAATCACAACCACAGCCTAGTGCACAATTCTCCCTAACAGATGGCAACGTATCGCAACCTACAGCAAGCAGTTGCAAGTACTACTCCTACTAGTCGTACTAGGATACGCAATGCCTACTAAAATAAGCAAACACAATAATTCTGTCCCTGCAACCACCTTGTAAACACGATTCAACGTAATCATCATAATATAACGAATAACATATCTCTAAGTAATGTTCAAACGATGGTCACCCACCACGTTTCACTGGCAATGACCACCCTTAACTACCGTGTGTTTCCAAACAACGAGTCAAAGTCCACCAAATATTATGGTTTCCATGGGGGCGAAACTCAGGAAAACACAGAAGCAAAGCAAACCATAATACTTAGTGAAAGAAATAAAAACGAAAGTAAAAAGCAAACCAAAAGTCAACACGATGCAGTACATGGTGCAAGTGATACAATCAAGCCTATTCAAACAGGTCAAGCCTGGTTGCAATAGCAACATACTAACAATGTACAAACAAACTCCAACTACTACCAATCTTAGTATTACTAGAGTAATGCTGAGTGCCATCATACGAACCAAATAACGTTTGTACAAAACGACTCAAACGAGTTAATGCTACTACCAACGTGGTAGTACGGGATTTCGACTGAACCCATTAGTAGAAAAATCTACAGCGTAGCATTCTAACGAATCATTTGACTGCGGAAACAAACTAAGAAATGTATCCTGCGTACTACTAGTATTGTACTAACTTAAAACCACCCAAGTCAAATACGTTGTCCAAGGCGACCCAAAAGAGAATCTACTATTCATAGTATACAACTACAGTGTAAACAGACTATCACATGAACAATGGCCAAGGTTCATGATGTCGTCGTCTTCCAAACGAAATATAAGACGTACTAAGCCAAAGCAGCACAACAATACTACAACAACCGATTTACACTGATAGGTTGATCAGTTCTCAGAAGGATTTCCTGAGACTAAGCTAAAGAAAGGCTAACAATATATGCTACTATGAAATAACAGCTAAAACGCCACATACAAGCAAGATGTTTTCCCCCTATCACAGCACAATAACTGGAGAATAGGTACAATTCGGGTCTAGGGTTCCCAAAGCAAGGGTAGAATTGCTTAAACAAACATCTAGTGCTTTTAGGATTACAAATCATGATCCGACATAAGTCTAATGAAAAAGACCTTTCAGGCAAAAGCCTAATAGCCTTTATCATGGGGGCGAATGCAGTATACCGTCTCATGACAGTAGAGGAGTCCTAGGTAGTAAGGGCACTTCTAGCTAGAAAAAGGCAGTACAATACAATACGTACTATTGATAGTCCTATAGGTTCGTACCTTAGGATAGAAGGACAGACTACTCCTTCCGAGAGTACCCACAAGTTCTAGAAGTCTTCCTCCAATGAGATATCAAGGAAGCTCTAGATTCGCACCAAACTTGGTGAGATACTTCTACGACTACGTCTGAAGATATCCGAAGTGAAAGTGCACGAATATCTTGGGAACTTCCCAAGATATGGGTCATCCAAAATACCATAGCAAGTAACATAGTTTTTCATTCTACACACCCCAAATACTTTTCTCTACATCTTTACAGCTACCCATTTTCAGCATAGTGCACAAGGATTGTAAGTTGTTGGTGGATCTAGTAGTCATAAAACTGAATTAGAAACACGAGTTTCAGCCTACCTGGTGATTCAGTAGCCGATCTACGTGATCTACAGAATTTTGAGCTCCTTCACCCGAAGTGCTTGAAATCCCTCACGCTTCCTCTGCGCATCGATTGCTTTTACAAACAACCAACTTGTTCTTCCTTTCACCATGGCTGTCGCTGATGGTACTCGAAAGGCTGCTGCCACTGCTGCAGCTGGTATTCATGTGCCAGCCCCTGCCGGCACGGTAACTACGACCTTGGTGCAGCCAGCACCAGCAACGCCTGCTCCTCGAGCACCTCCCCCTGCTCCCACTGGGAACCCACCTACTCCTCGCCTAGCTCCGACAGCTGGAGGCAATGGAGGAGGAGATGGAGGAGGTGACGACGAGCCTGGCGGTGGTGGAGGTCACCCACAAGGAGGTGGCCAGCCACCTGCTCCGCCTGCTCTACCCGTCGCAAGGCGACCCATGTTCGCGCTTACACCTGCCCACACCATCCAAGACATCTTCGATTATTCCACTCGATACAGCCAGGCCCTATTCAAGAGGATGACCTCCAAGTTGACCACTCCATTCGATGGAGATGCCCGAAATGTCCAAACATCCGCCAATGAGTTCGCAGAACGTGCCAAGGAATCCAATTGGGACTCTACCCTCACATTTCATCAGGGCGAACAACAGGTTCATATCCCTACCCAATACGGGCAAGTGAGGATGGATGCACTCAAGACCTACGTCGCCACTTACATGGGACTGCAGGTCCGAGCCTTCCAAGTGAGCTTCCAGATCTATTTGTGCTTGAAGGCAACTCTGACTGCCACGTTTGCCAAAGCTATTTCAACCCAAGATGAGACAACGTACATGATCAACGGAACCCTAGATGGCTTGTTGTTCTTCATGAGCATTGTTGCCTATTGCCAAACTCGTACCAGGGGAACTGTCACGATGTTACTCGAGAAATTCGGGCAGTTGCACAAGATCATGGCTGCAGTGGATAACGACATCAAACTGTTCAACGCCCATGTGAGCGCGCTTCGAAAGGAACTTTTGGTCCGCGGAGAACATGTATCTGATCCACTCTTCATGACCAACTTGATCAAGGGCTACTTGAGCTGAGTTCACGGATTATATTGGGCGCTTGAGAGACGACTACATCGGTGGTAAACCAATCACACCCACTTCTCTGATGGACGACGCCTTGAACAAGTTCAATTGGCACGTGAAGAATGGGAATTGGATGGAGCAAACTGCGGAGCAACGGAAGATCATCGCCCTCACAGCCCAAGTCGAGGAAATGAAGAAGGCTCCTGCCAAGCCTGCTGAAGACATCAAGAAACCGACCAAACCTACGAAGGATCAGAAATACCCTGAGTGGAAGTTGGTTGCCCCCAAGGCTGGAGAGTCCAAGGAACTGGTGTGTGAACCATGGCGCCCACGGCATGTGGGTAGCTCACAAGCCATCTGATTGCAAAGCAAATCCCAAGACAACCAATGTGGACAAGCCAGCTCAACCAGCTGCAGCCGCAGGTCCAGCGCCTGGAACCCTTCGGATCAACCAAACGCTTGCTTCCTTGACCAACGCTGACGACAAAGTCTGAAAGGTCGGTCTGAGTTTCTATTCATCACTACTACTTTTGGATATGATTCTCTGCAGACCATTCACCGACTTTTTCTATCCTCTGCTTACTACCTTGTGTGTGCCTATCGGCATCTACGAGCATGGGATACCAACTTCCGAGTTTTTGTTTGTGCAGTTACTACCATGGTTCTCCTCTACATGGCCATCCTCCAAGACTCCACGTGGCACTTTGTGTACGATGAACTGCATCGCAACCCATTGACTATGTGGGCCAAGTCCTGGCTCAAGGATCTTCATTCCAAGGATCGACCATGGCGGCCGCGTAAACCAAGACTCGATGAGAGGGCACACGCCGGGCGACCTCTATACAACGGGAACTTCGTCACAA
The DNA here is from genome assembly GCA_016586335.1 of Nitzschia putrida. Classification (NCBI taxonomy): domain Eukaryota; phylum Bacillariophyta; class Bacillariophyceae; order Bacillariales; family Bacillariaceae; genus Nitzschia; species Nitzschia putrida. The sequence goes on along the minus strand of BLYE01000040.1, from coordinate 26,015 downwards.
GGCGATGGGCTCGTCGCTGTGTGACAAGTTTCACAGCAAACTCCGAGTCGAGTTCTCCAGCTACGTCGAAGGACAAGCCCTTGCTCACGCGATTCGATGTTGATTCCTTCAGGATCGCTGTTGACAATTGTGCCTCATCATGTATGATGAACGATCGAAGCCATTTCTGCGGGCCCACGAAGAAAGTAACCACCAAAGTTACTGGCCTCGGATCGCAACAAGCAACAGAAGTGTGAACTGTCAAGTGGCAGTTCACTGATGACACTGGAAAACTTCATTGCTTCAAGATCAAGGAAGTGCTCTATCTACCTGAGCTGCCCTTTTGCCTCCTTTCGTCGCAACATTGGGTGAAAGACGCGGCACACAGTGGGAAGTGTGTTACAACTGGTAATTACACAAGGTTGATATGGGGAGGTGGTGCTTACACAAAAACCATCGAACACAGCACGTCCACCAACACCGCCATTTTCTATTCCGCTCCTGGGAACGCTGCTTTTGAACGCTTCTACAGCAAATGGAAGCAAGACCACGAAGACCCCTTCAGCATGGCAACTTTCTTCTCTTCGGCGCCTCTGAGGGAGGAAGAGGAGCAACACCCACCAGATCCAGTCGACGATGCAGACAACCCATTTCACGATCTTGTGAAGTCGGAGGTCCACCTTGAGCCTCAAGAGAAACCATTGAGCAATGAACAAGCTGAGCTCATGCGATGGCACCTTCGGTTGGGGCATTTGCCATTTTACAAGTTGAAATTGATGGCGGAGAATGGCGACTTGCCTCGAACACTACTCAAATGTCCAGTGCCTACTTGCGCCTCGTGTGTGTATGGGGAAATGGTCAAGCGCCCATGGAGGAACAAAGGGCCAGCCTCAAGCATCGAGCCAAGAGCCGTCAGCAAGCCAGGGGATTGTGTGTCTGTGGATCAAATGAAGGTGACACAGCCCGGTTTCATTGCCCAAATGAAGGGTCGCAACACTTTGCTTCGGTACCAAGTTGCAACTGTGTTTGTTGACCATTTCTCCAAGTTGTCTTATATCCACCTTCAGCAATCAGACGGTGCCAAGGAGACACTGGAAGCCAAGCTGGCTTTCGAGCAGTTTGCAGCCGCCCACAGCGTCCGCATTGAGCACTACCTTGGAGACAATGGCCGTTTTGCCGAGACCTTGTGGGCCAGCGATGTTGCAAAGAAGTCCCAGTCCCTGTCCTTTGCTGGAGTCAATGCCCATTTTCAAAATGGAATTGCAGAGAAACGGATCCGAGACCTTCGTGAACAAGCGAGGACTGCATTGTTCGACGCCATGCGAAGGTGGCCACTGGCAATATCGCATGCCCTTTGGCCCTACGCATTGTGACATGCCAACGTGGTGCATGGCAATACCCCACTCGAAGAGTTCAAGAATGATGACGAAGGACGACACCAGACACCTCTGGAAAGGTTCTCTGGGACTACCGTTGCTGCTAATCCGAATGATTTTCATCCATTTGGTTTCCCTGTCTACATTCTCGAAGAAAAACTTGCGAATAGCAAAAGCTTCAACAAATGGTTCCCAAGGGCACGCCTTGCTATTAACTTGGGGCAGTCTCCAAAGCACGCTCGAAGTGTCTGTTTGGCCATGAATCCTACAACAGGTCTTGTCTCACCCCAGTATCATGTGAAATACGATGATCTATTTGAGACGGTGGACCACCCAGCCAACAAGGGAGTGAATGTTCAAGAATGGCAAGTACAAGCAGGTTTGCTGATGGAAAAGGACTCTGAGAAGGAGTGGTACATGAATCTGCCCATTGCTGCCTACGATGATTTACTGGTAGCTCCGCCAACGCCTCCACCATTTGTTGGAGGACCTGAAGACTTGTATCCAATTGATCCAGACGATACTACGGTGTTAGGGACCGGCAATCAGAATCGGGCCCCTCGCAGACGAAAGACCAAAGCACCCAGAGCATCGCTTCCGAGGGAGGAGCATGACAGCAAGGACATTCCCCAAGGACCAACTCCACCAGGGCCAGTGGCATTCGAAGCACAACATATCCAATGCGAGTTGTGGCCACAGGAAGATCTCTTTCTCAACGACTCGATATCGTTCATGTCCAAAGCTGGAGATCCGGACACCATGTACCTTCATGAAGCTTTGAGGGAGCCCGATAGGAGCTCAGTTCATTCAAGCGATGAAAGAAGAAATCAAGTTGCATGAAGAGAACGGACACTGGAAATCCATTCCGAAGTCCCAAGTCCCCAAAGGAACAACGGTGCTACCAGGTGTTTGGTCCATGAAGCCGAAACGAAGAGTCACAACTGGGGAGGTATACAAGCACAAGGCGAGGTTGGCAATTGGTGGTCACAAGCAAACCTACGGTGTGAACTTCTGGGAAACATACTCTCCCGTTGTCAGTTGGTTCACCATCCGACTGTGTTTGGTACTCGCACTCATCTATGGTTGGGAGACGAGACAAATTGATTTTGTTCTGGCCTATCCTCAGGTACCAAAAGGATTCGAGGTGCCTGAGGGAGACAGTCGCGACTATTGCTTGCTACGAAATCTCTACGGCTCTAGGCAAGCTGGAAGGGTATGGAACAAGCATTTACACAAGGGTTTAACTGCTATTGGTTTCGAGCCGAGCGACGTGGAAGAATGTTTGTACTATCGAGGTTCAACGTTGTTTCTAATTTACGTGGACGATGGTATTATTTTGGACACTGATCCAGCGAAGGTGAATCAAGTGATAATGGATCTCAAGGCGCAGAAATATGACCTGACCGACGAAGGGAACTTGAAGGACTACCTCGGGGTGGACGTCGACTCGACCACAGAGCCTGGAACCATCCACCTTTCGCAACACAAACTGGTCCAGCAGATTCTCGCCAATGTGAACTTCCAGGAGAACACCAAGCCTTCCGAATGCCCTGCAAAGATCTCCGACGTACTCACCAAAGGGCTCGAGGATCCACCACACAACGCAGACTGGCACTATCGTTCGCTGATTGGCAAGTTAAACTTCCTTGAGAAATCGACCCGTCCCGACTTGGCGTTTGCCATCCACAACGCAGCAAGGAATTCTGTTGACCCACGAAAAAGACGCAGTGTGGCGGTGCTAAAGATATGTCGATACTTGAAGGGGACGCAAGACAGAGGTATTTACCTTCGACCCGATGGCACTCTTGATTTCGAAGTCTACGCAGACGCAGACTGGGCTGGATTGTGGGACAAGGCCACTGCTACCGACGACGTCTCAACTGCTCGCTCCCGCTCTGGATTCTTGATCACCCTTGTCGGCTGTCCGATCATGTGGCAATCTAAATTGCAAACCGAGATCTCATTGAGCACAACGGAGGCGTAGTACATCTGTTTGTCTGAGTCCCTTCGCCATGTGATACCGCTGATGAACATCCTGCAAAAAATGAAAAATTGAGATGTGTTAGAACAAGCGCCAACACCCATTCTCAAGTGCACTGATTCCGAAGATAACTCCGGAGCCTTGGAGTTAGCCAACGCACCAAAGATGAGGCCAAGAACGAAGCACATCAACATAAAATATCACCATTTTCGTGAGGAGGTGGGGCGACGAATCAAGATTGTGGCTATCAACACGAAAGACCAGTTGGCAGATTTGTTCACGAAGGCAGTCCAGTCAGACCTCTTCAAGAAATTTCGCGACATCATCATGGGTTGGGGATCGAAGCCCACTGCTGCCGACCATGATGAGGGAGTGTGACGTTCCATGGCGGACAGGCGATCTACATCACAATGTTCACGAATCTAGCAATCTACAAATCCTCATTTGGTGATTGCAAAGTTGGTGTACATTGCTATTTGTTTTGGAAAGTGAATAGGATATTTGGAAAAGATTCGTTTCATTTGCTTTCATTTGTGATCCGATGAATTCAGGTAACGATCAAGGATTGTAAGTTGTTGGTGGATCTAGTAGTCATAAAACTGAATTAGAAACACGAGTTTCAGCCTACCTGGTGATTCAGTAGCCGATCCACGTGATCTACAGAATTTTGAGCTCCTTCACGCGAAGTGCTTGAAATTGTTTGAAAGCGCACGCAATATTTGAGTAACGCTGTCCCTAACGATTGGAACGCTGTACGTAAGATCCCAACGTTGGCCCCGACGTCCTAACGTACCATGTGTGGGTATGTTTCGTAGTCCGTACTATCGCTCGGAGCGATTGATGGTTCGCTGATACCTTGGAGGATCCAAGTGAAGGTAGTATCATAATTTCTCTTTAACACGGTTACGAATTACTTCAACTAGTTTATCAGACCCAAAGTTCTAAGAGAAGCTGTCAAGATGGCAAGAACCAAACCTACCACCGTTCGCACCTCTGCTCGCCAAGCCGATCGCAAGAAGAAGAAAGCCAAGGCTACTGCTCCTGCTGCTCGCGCTGTTGCCGCCGATGCCGATGCTAACCCTGATCCTGTCAACCCTGTCGACCCGATTGATGTTCCACCCGACCCAGTCGTGGAGGAAGAGAAAGTCGTGGATGAGCCAGTCGTTGATGGAGTCCCAGAAGCCGAACCTGAAGTTGCCAACCAGCAACCACCCGCACCTGCTCGCAATGATGAACCTGGAGCTGCTGCACTTGCTGCAAGATTGGCAAACCTTTTTGTTGCTGCTGGAGGTGGAGATGATGGCGATGATGATGATGACAACGGAGGTGATGATGACGACGATGACAACGGAGACGAACCCAACGTACCTGGAGGAGATGGAAACGGACCGCCTGATGATCCGATGGACGCACCCATCCCAAGGCACCGCATTCCAATCAACTCGATGATTGCTGCTTTTACCCGTTTGGGTTTTACTCGCAACGCAGCAACCCAGATCATGTACGATGGCTTGGGACTCACCTCTGTCAAGGAACTCACCGAACTGGACGACGACGAAGTCAACCAGATTTGCAAAAATGTGAGACGCCCTGGACATTTGATCCCCAACCCAGCCTATGATGGAACACCCAACTCTGCTCGTGAGATTAACGCACCTGGTTTTGCTGTGTCTCCTTGAGCCGAGATGAACTTGAAGTTGACGATCTTTTGGTTGAAATACCGGACCAACACTTCCCGCATCACGACCCCGAACGATATCACCCTTGCTTCGATTCGTTCCGTGAAGCAATTGAAAGAGTGGACCGAGAACCACAAAGATCCCGAGAAGCCCAAGAAGATCATTGATACCAGGGACTGGAGTATGACCCTGGAGGCAATCACTGATTACCGGACTTACTGGCGTACCTCTCTCTTACGTTGTTCGAGACAACCTTCACCCGATGGATGACCCTGTGAACGGATGGGACAACCAACAACAAGAGATGGAGTTCCGTGCGCCAATCATGGAAGATGTGGAGCTCGGGATCAAGTGTGAGGCATTCAAGATTGACAACCAACGCGTCTGGCAAATCATCAATGCACTTACCTTGAACCTGGACTGCAACACCTACATCAAGCCCAACCGTCATACCCAAAACGGAAGAGCTGCTTTCCTGGCCTTGTTCAACCATTATTTGGGCAAGAACCACACTGATTTCCTCGCTAGCGATGCCGAACGCTTGCTACGTGAGACAGCATATTATGGTGAGAAACGCAAGATGAAATTCGAGAGGTTCATTCGGATTCATGTCAAGCAACACCAAATTTTACAAAACCTTGTTCAGCATGGATACCACGGACTTGATGAACAGTCCAAGGTGAGGTACTTACAAAATGGGATCAAGACCCGTGATCTCGACCCTGTGAGGACCCAAATCCTGGCTACTCCTGCTTTGCGCCGCAGCTTTGACGACTCTGCTGCCTTGTACATGGATTTTGTGAAGCAACTCCAAGTCCATGGTAACAACGACCGTCAGCTCAACGTTTCCGAAGTTGAGACTGAACGTCCTGCCAAACGCCAAAAGACAGAGACCCAAAAGGAGCAGCCCAGCAACAAGAAACAAATCGATGCCGCCGATGTGAAGGACCGATACTACGATGCTCGAGAATATCGCAAGTTCACAGCCGAGGCCCGAGCCAAGCTTAAGGAATTGAGAGACGCACGCGAGAAAAAGAAGGGGGACAAAGGAAAGTCCAAGAAACGCAACGTGAGCCAACTCGATTCCAAGAAAGATGAGGATACCGACACTGACGATGATGATTCCAGTGACGCTACCCCTGTCACAACCAACAACCGCAACAATCTGGCACTTACCCGTCAACGCAAAGTCAAGGCTGTAACTGTGGTGAAAACAAGGATGCTTAATCTGTCCAACATCTTTTCTTCCACCTCTGATGAGAGTTACACCGAGCTTGACACACATGCCGATACTTGTGTCGTTGGAGGACAAGCCCTTGTGATTGTCGATCACCAAAGGCCCGTTCAAGTCACGGGTTATGACTCCCGCCACGGAGCCAAAACCTATCAGACTGTTGATGCTGCTATTGCATATGAGGACACCAAGACTGGACAGACTAAGATCCTGATGATCAACCAGGCGATTCATATTCCACATTTGAATCACAACCTTCTGTGCCCTATGCAATTGCGGATGAATGACGTTTCGGTCAATGATACCCCGAAGTTCTTAGCCAAGGACCCGGACGAGCGTACTCATGCCATTACTATTCCTGATGATGACGACCCAGATGCCGACTACATCATTCCACTTTCCCTACGAGGGGTGACAAGTTTCTTTGCTAGTCGCCGCCCCACCATTGAGGAATACAATGCTGCTTTTGGGGAGGGCCTACATGAACTTACCTACTCTTCTCTGGAATGGGACCCTACTTGTACTTCTTTTCAAGAAAGAGAAGAAGCTATGGTTGATTCTCAAGGCTATGTTATTCCTGCTACACCTACTCCTCGCTTCTCTGTGTTCTCCGTTGATTCGAAGCCGCTGGAGGGGGACATGGACTCCGTGCAAATTTCTAAACTTTCTACCCCAAACATCGCCATCTTGCACGATCAGTACAGTCCACCGACTCCGAATCCAGTTCAAGTCAACGCTGTGAAGACCCGAGGAAAGAAACCGCCTATTACTCCAGAACAGCTCGCCGCTAATTGGGGTATTGGTGCCGAATCAGCCCAGAAGACACTCCAGAAGACCACCCAGAGGGGAACTCGGACCATTGTCAACCCCACTTTGTCCCGACGCTTCAGGACAAATGACCGTCACCTCCGATACCGTCGCCTCTCCGAACCGCTCTTCTGCGATACAATGTTTAGTTCAATCCCAAGCCGACGAAACAATACTTGCGCCGAGATCTATACTGCAAGGAACGGATGGGTGAGAGCATATCCAATGGAGGCAAAGAGTGACGCCAAGCACACGCTTACCGATCTCTTCGCTACCTGCGGTGTACCAAATACGATTGTGATGGATGGTTCCAAGGAACAAACCAAGGGAGATTTCAGGAAGTTAGCTCTTGAGTCTCATTGTCACATCCGAACGACCGAGCCCTACTCACCTTCGCAAAATGCCGCCGAGTCTGCCATCAAAAGACTCAAGCATGCAACATCCAGAAAAATGCAGAAAGTTGGAGCCCCTGCCAGGCTATGGGACGATTGCCTCGAGTTCGAAGCTTTGATCCAATCCCATACCGCCTCCGACCTCTTCAACAATCAAGGCGAAACCCCAGAAACTATGATGCTTGGTGAGACTCCAGATATCTCACATCTCTGCGAACACGGTTGGTATGATTTCGTGATGTTCCGCGATACCACCGTCTCCTTCCCCGAATCCAAACTCCAACTCGGTCGCTACCTTGGCCCCAGCATGACCGTTGGCCCAGCTCTGACTGCGAAGATACTGAAGAAAAATGGACAAGTCGTCCACAGGTCTACCTACAGAGCACTGACTCAGGAGGAGATCCAAGATGCCTTGGAAATAAAAAGGAGAAGAGAATTCGATGAGAGCATCAAAGTTGCAATGGATGTCAAGCCGAAGAAGAAAGGGCGAAAGTCCAAACAGCCCGACTTACCTCCAGATGATTTTGAGACGCCGACGTTCGAGCTCTATGCAGATGATGATGGTGAGGATCACCAACACCTGGAGGATGAAGATGAGCCTGCTGTGACTCCAGAAGAAGGAGACCACTACGTGAATGCAGAAGTCCAACTTCCGATTGGAGACCGAGAAATGTTGGGCACTGTGAAGAGGCGAAAACGGGATGCCGATGGCCGGCTACGGGGGACTGCAAATTCAAATCCCATCCTGGACACGCGCACGTATGAAGTTGAATTTCCAGATGGACAAGTCGCAGAGTACTCAGCCAATGTGATCGCGGAAAATCTATGGTCGCAATCTACACCTGATGGTCACCGATATTTGTTGATGGATCAGTTGGTCGACCACAAGACCGACGATACAGCAATCACTGAGGATCAGAAGTGGGTTACCCTTCGAGGCCGAAGAGTACCACGCCGAAGCACCAAAGGTTGGTCGCTTTGTGCTCAATGGAAAGACGGATCAACCAGTTGGGAATTGCTTGCAGATTTGAAGGAGTCCTTTCCACTTAAAGTTGCAAGGTATGCCGAAGCCAAAGGCTTACTGGACGCAACCGCATTCCATTGGTGGGCCCCTCATGTTCTGAAGAAAAGCAAACGAATCATCTCTGCTGTCAACACCAGGTATCACAAGATGACTCACCAATTTGGAATTCGTGTACCAAAGACAATTGAGCAAGCTTGACAGTTGGATGCTGCCAATGGAAATACTCTCTGGATGGATGCCGTGAGATTGGAGCTTGCGAATGTGAAGGTCGCATTCAAGATACTCGAGGGCAACGAGGAAGTACCCAATGGGTATCAACAGATCGAGGGACACTTTGTCTTCTGCGTAAAAATGGAGTCGCTCAGAAGAAAGGCTAGATATGTCGCAGGAGGACACGTGACGGACACGCCTGCCGGAATGACATATGCAAGTGTCGTCTCAAGAGAAACAGTGAGGATCGCACTTACGGTAGCAGCCCTCAACGACCTCGAGGTAATGGCTAGTGATGTTCAAAACGCCTACTTGACTGCGCCTACCGAGGAGAGAATTTGGACGATATTAGGGAGCGAGTGGGGCGAGCATGCGGGAAAGAAAGCCATCATCGTTCGTGCACTATATGGCTTAAAATCTCCTGGCGCGTGTTTTCGCAATCACCTTGCCGACTGTATGGTGACGCTTGGATTCAAACCATGTCTAGCCGACCCAGACCTCTGGTACAAGCCTCAAACCCGACCTACTGACGGAGTTGAATACTACGCCTACGTCCTACTCTACGTTGACGACTGTTTGGCCATCAGCCACGATGCCAGGAAGACCCTGGAAGATATTGACCGCTACTTCCCGATGAAAGTAGGTTCAATTGGGGATCCTGATATCTATCTCGGTACCAAGTTGAGGAAAACAACTCTACCGAATGGAGTCACTGCATGGGCGATGAGCCCTAGCAAGTATGTTCAAGAAGCATGCAAGAAGGTCGAGGACCGACTGAAAGAAAAAGGACTGCCGGGACTACAGAAAAATGTGCCGACGCCGTTCTCGAACGACTACAACGCTGATATCGACATTACAGATGAACTGAATGCCGAAGAAGCAAACTACTACCAATCTATGATCGGAATCCTACGTTGGATGGTTGAAATTGGACGAATTGATATCATGACGGAAGTTTCTCTATTGGCGTCTCATTTGGCAATGCCACGAGAAGGACATCTCCAGGCAGCGCTCCGAATTTTCGCATATCTCAAGTGCAAACACAATTCCCGAATGATATTCGACCCTTCCTATCCAGCAATTGATGAATCAAGGTTCCAGAAGTGCGATTGGACCAAGTTCTACGGTGATGTGAAGGAAGCAATTCCACCAAATGCGCCGGAACCCAGAGGAAAGGATGTGGATCTACGTTTGTTTGTTGACTCCTCTCATGCAGATGACAAAATATGTCGGAGGTCAAGGACTGGCTATTTTATCTATTTGAATATGGCACCAATTGACTGGCTTTCGAAGAAACAAGCAACTGTGGAGACGTCCGTATTTGGAGCTGAGTTCGTGGCCATGAAAATCGGCATGGAGGCGATCCGTGGAATCAGATACAAGTTGAGGATGATGGGAGTTCCTCTCGCTGGACCTGCGTATGTATACGGAGACAACATGTCGGTAATCAACAATACCTCGAAGCCGGAGTCGACGCTAAAGAAGAAGAGCAACTCCATCTGTTATCATGCTGTGAGGGAGGCAGTCGCGATGGGAGAAATTAAGACTTCACACATCTCGACGCATGAGAATGTTGCTGACCTTGCGACGAAGGTTATCCCAGGCGGAGCAAAGAGGATTGACTTGATCTCGAGAGTGTTGTATGATTTGTTTGATGACCATGAAGGAAAAGGAAGAAGAAGTGAAAAGGACACAGTGATACCCCCAGCCAATGATCACGATGCTGGTAGCCGCAAGAGAAAGAAAAACGGCGAGACGGTAACATAGGGTTTCCGATGTGCTGGTTTTTGGCAGTACATGAATAAAATCACTGGGCGCTTTGGGAAAGATGAAAACAACAAAGGAGTTGATGTTCACCTTTGGGGGACTGTTTGAAAGCGCACGCAATATTTGAGTAACGCTGTCCCTAACGATTGGAACGCTGTACGTAAGATCCCAACGTTCGCCCCGATGTCCTAACGTACCATGTGTGGGTATGTTTCGTAGTCCGTACTATCGCTCGGAGCGATTGATGGTTCGCTGATACCTTGGAGGATCCAAGTGAAGGTAGTATCATAATTTCTCTTTAACACGGTTACGAATTACTTCAACTAAAATCCCTCAGAGGTCACCCACCATTTCGAAGGAAGAACTCAAATTTTTTGTTGGAAAAGCCAAGGTACTTGCCTTGTATTTTATGGTGTGTACCACAACGGCATATTCGAGAATCATGATGTAAGAAATGCAGCCTTTTATTCTTTTGAAACCGCCACCACCATTGGTATAATTCCGCCAACATGGTTTCTTTCTTCAGTTCTGGCGTATAAGGATGAAGAGGTGCAGGAAAGTTTTCCGGTTACAAGGGAAGACTTGATGCTTCACGTCAGAGAAAAAGGTACAAAGATGGGAGTGTGTACTACCCCGTGATTGTAGAGCTTCCAAACCAAGGTGATGTCATCACACATGTCTTGAAGGCCAGCATGGTGTTGGACAATGGGGCCACAACTCATGCAGAAAGAGTTATTCAACAATGACCCGATTTAGAAAGGAGCTTGGTGAACCTCTGTCAAATTTTTGCACAGTGCCATATCGCTCGGGATACGGATGGCTTTGTGGAAGTTGTTAGAAAGTACACTAACGATGCCATTGAGTGGCAAGTAGCAAAGGGTGCCAAGCCAGTATATTGCATCATCAATGATAATGAGACCAACATTGGAGATGGAAAAAGACGAAGGAAGGGAGGAAACAAGAAGTAGTAGTAGGCCCTGTCCATACGACTACATGGGCAAAGGATTCAACGCTGGTTGAAAAAATTCATGATACTACTTGTTGTCAGCTCCTTTAGACTACGCAGGCAGACCTAAGTTGTAATGTAGATTCACGCACACTCAGATCTATGACCATTACCGTCTACTACTATTGACAGATCTCATCAGTCACCTAGGTAGGTTCATACTTACGAACCAAGGCTATGAGAAGTGTCTTCCGACACCCTCCCACTTTTCTTAGCCATTGTTTTCTCTTTCCAATTCTTTCACATCTGCAATGTAGCTCTTGCCATGTTCTACATTGAGCTCACTGGTCACATTTTTGGTCATAGGATCACTTTTGTTTTTTTCCGAACGGACAAACACGACCTTCACAAGTCCTTCCTCACTATACTGGCACACGAAGTGCCACCTAGTATCCATATGCCTTGTTCGTTGTCCTGTAGATGGATTTTCAACCATGTAGATAGCTCCAATGTTGTCCACACGAACAGTCACCAGTAGTTCCACACTAATACCCAAAGAAAGCAGCAGCTGAGTGACAAATAGGATCTCTTTCACCGCCTCACCGCAGGCGTAAAACTCTGCCTCGGAGCTTGATATTGCCACTGTTGTCTGGCTTTTGGATCGCCACATGATGGGTGCTCCATTTAGGAACATCATGTATCCACCAACCGACTTCCGGTCATCCTTGTCACCAGCCCAATCGCTGTCAGAATACATCACCAAGTTCCAGGTGAGTTTCTTTCCAGCATCCACTTGTTCACTCCCTTCTGGGAACATCTTCAAACCCATGTCCTTCGTGTCTAGAACATAGCGAATGATCCTCAGCATCTCTCTGTATGCTGCAGGCGTAGCTTCCTTCATCCCTTTCGATAGTTCTCGAACAGGGTTGGCCAGATCCGGTCTGGAATGCTTCACCAAGTAGAGCTGCATCCCCGTACCTGACCTATACTCCTTCTGTAGATCAGGACTCACACATTCATCAGGCGACTTGGGCTTTACCAAGTGCAACCCTGGAGCCCCAGGAGATGTAGTACTTCGAAGATGTTCGACCTTGGTGCCAAACTCTCTCTCGATCTTTCGTATCATGTGTGGTTGTCCCACCCACACATGTCTTCCATCCTTTCTAAACTGGATATCGCAACTCAAGTAGTCCTTGATACCATAGTCGATGGTACAGGTAAATCCACCCAAGTTTTGTAGTTCCTTGAGTATTCTCTTGATTGCCGGCAAATCTCCAATTGCCAGTCCATCATCAATGCGAAACTATGATAAATTCATGCCACTTGAGGTCCAGTGGCTTTGTCGTTTAGACTGGGGGGAGGAAGTTGTAGCAGCAAAGTAGAGCTCAGCAATACAGAGATGCTAATAGAGATTGATTGGATAGTGTTCAAACTGAGGTTTTATGAGAATATCCTAACTAAGATGTAGACTTTGGCTCTTTCCAGGGGTTCTGGATACACAAGAGTCCAAGACTAGACATGTAAGCCTAGTGGTCTTGACTGGTCAGGAAAGACCACTCCAAGATCAGAAGACCAGCCCAAAAGGGGCCGAAATGATAAAGTTATACTAAACTAAAGAGAATCCTAACACGGAGTTGGGCATTGTGACGTCCGGAGGATGCTTATGTCACGAGAGAGAGCGAGAGCTCTCACTCAGACTGTGAACCTCTTGAGCCAAGCTTGAGGACCCAGGCTTGATGAACCAAAAGTCCCCAATCCCAACACTGCCTCTCGGACGACTGGTGGAGCTTACCAGCCGCACAAGAGCTTGAAAATATGACGAAAGGACTCAGGAGGTAATCCCTTTGTCAAGATGTCTGCCTTCTGGAACTCTGACTTGATGTACTCAATCGTTGTCTTGTTTTCTTCCAGATGCGAGCAGAACCAATGATACTTGACAGCGTAGTGTTTGGACCCCAATCCCAGCAATCAACGTACATGATGACTATCACCAGTCCATCATCTTCTTCTCGCTGGAATAGGCAAGGATCTACTTCACTTTGCTTGAAGCGCAGCTGATTCTCGAGGACTCCTCTCAACTTCAAGAAGAACATCCGTGTGCTCTGAACTAGACTATATATGGTTTGCAACAAGAGCAGTACTTCGCCTGGCTCATGAGGTAGTCTTTCTGGACATTCCATATATATCTCTTCATTTAAGTCTCCATGAAGGAACGCTGTCTCAATATACCACCTGTTTCTTTAGCAGTAGCATGAGGACCAGCATGTATGACTCAGAATGAGACATCATTCACAACTGGGCTATATCTCTTTGAAGTCCTCACCAGGGACTTGGCTATAGCCACATGCTACCTGCCTGGCCCGAAAGGTTCCGTTCCTTTTAATCTCTAGAACCCATTTGTGTTTGACACAACGCTTTCCTTTCGGCATGCTGTCTCTCTTGACTTTCCTCCACACACCATGCTTGTTCATTCTGCTGAACTCTTTCTTGATCGCAGCTCACCAACGCTCACGCTGGAATACGTCATGAACTTGGACTGGTGGTGTTAGTTTGTCGATGCATTCGAACAGAACCTTGGACTTGCAAGGTTCCAGGGCTGTTCACTGTAGGGCTTCATCCACCAGTGGCAGCCAGTTCACTGTTGCTCTCACTGTTTGTGCTGACAGGGCCAAATTGAAGCCCTTCATTATCTTCAAAGGTGCCAGGGATGGCCGTATTGTCCAGAAAGATTTCCCAAACTTCGCCTGCCGAAAGGATGCGGAGCTTCACTGCCAAGCCAATGCCTGGCAAGACGAACAAAACCTTCTTCTGTGGGTGTGTCGGATTTAGTGCCTCCATGTTGAACTTCATATGTATGATGGTTGATGTATATCAAGGGTACACACTACAAGTGAGGTAACCCAAGGATATATACTATGAGGGATGATGGATATATGGGACTGGAAAGTGAATGAAGCAGAACCTAAGTGCTATCTTATATATGCAAGGAAAGCATTGCAGAGGGTACTTTAATGGATATATGTGATTTATATGATGGAATGAGACATCCAAGGAATGATAAGAGATGAGGAAGAATTCATGGAAAATACTATGAATGGTATGGGAAAGGTCATACAAAGAGATGTGACGATAGATGAGGATACATGTCAATACATAAGAGTTGGAGTCAAGTGAGTCTAATGGTGGAGTCCAAGGAGTCAATGACACTAAATAAGAGAAGATAGTTCTTTAAGCAAAGCGACTCAAAGAGCTGCAACCCAAAGTGCAGTATTGGAAAGGCTATGACAGAAAGGAGTGTTCCAGGAGAACTTCAAGGAAAAATAGACCTGTGGGGAACACTGTACTATGCACAATAGACTGCAGTATCTTGTGGAACAATGGTGTCAAGTGCAAAAGGGAAAACCATTTGAAAGGCTCACAATCTGGGAAAGCGAACATCTAGTAAGAGTTCAGCGACTCTACAAAAGTTAAAGTAGTAACGCCAGGTTGTCAAACAAAGCATACAAAGGTACCAAACTAACCCAGATACATAAGGTAAGTAGTAACAAGTGGGAGCATTTAGAAATACCAAACCAAAAATAGCACCAAATTCCCAAAACCCAAATTCCCTTTTTGCCGTCACCCATTGCTACGCCGAAGAGTGAAGTCCGGAACTATCCGTCATCGGTGTTTGCATGACCCACATCGGTCTTCCACATTTTGGAAGGTGTTCAACCAGAATGGAGCTGATGAAACCTTCATTCAACTTTGTGGGATGCACAAAGCAGCTTTTCTCAAACTGGTTGAGAGTTTTCGGCCGGTATATGAGGCATTTTCTCCATACAACAATGGTTTCGGCATCAGAGAGCTGAACAAAAAATCAGGGCAGTGCAGGCTTCTATCGGCAGAGTCTTGTCTTGGACTTGTGTTGGCATGGTTGAGGGGCAGAGGGCCCAACCGAGCCCTCTGCTTCCTATTCAGTATTACACCGGGAAGTTGTTCCATTTGGTTGAGATTTGGTTGGTGGGTACTTGTCAAAGTTTTAAGTGACAATCCACTAGCCAAAGTTCGCATGCCATCCGACAATGATGTGAAGGAGCTGGCAAGTATGATTGGAGATAGGTACCCTACTTTGAAGAATTGCTGGGGAGCTATGGATGGCCTCAAGGTTGCAATTGAGGTTCCAGGCAGAGACGAAACGCAAAACATGTTCTACAACGGGTGGAAATGTGATCACTTCATTTCCAATTTGTTTTTGTTTTCACCTGATGGACGGATTTGTGCATCTTACATCAATGCACCGGGCACTGTGCATGATTCGACCATGGCACACACGAGTGGAGTGTACCAAAAAATTGATGAGATATACGCTCGTACAAACATGAAGGTGGTTGTAGACTCTGCCTTTGCTTCGTCGGAATGCTCATCGCTCGTCAAAAGTTACCAACACAACATCAACCGAGATGGCGTTGCCCACCAAAACAATGCTCTGAACCGCGATGCAACCAGTGTCAGGCAAATGGCGGAGTGGGGAATGCGCGGACTACAGGGTGCATTCCCACGCCTGAAAGACAAGATTCTTTGGGAGGAGATGGGAGAGCAGAAGATTATTATGCAGTTAGTTGTATACCTGTTCAACTATCGAACAGAAGTTGTTGGTTTGAACCAGATTTGGTCTGTTTACTTCCCAAAAACCTCGATCGCTTTTCTTCTGATATGGTACAGAAATAGTAAATTTACTAGTATGATATGAATCGAACTAATACATATTTTTATTGTTCTAAAGACTATTGTTGTTGTTGTTCTCGTCCGCGGTGTTTGCTCCCCCACCAGCACGAGCTCCACCAGAATGTTGATCATGCCCCGCGGCTGCCGTTGTTGTTGGGGCTTGACCTGGCATCGCAGATGATGGAAATAAAATTGTTGCACCTCCAAATCCACCACCAGTAGCACTGCCGAACTCCTTGGAAGAAGGCATCATCCTGGACATGATGGACATCATCATCATGTTCATCATATCGGCCCTTTTTTCGCGTTCTTCGCGGATACAGACCATCTCGGCACTAAGCCGTTCCTCTTGAACTGTTCTGGCGGCAATGATTTCCAAAATTTGCTGCGAAGATGAGTTGGACGGTGCCAAAGCAGCATCCGTCAATCTCTGGATGTTACTCTCCAGGCGCGTAGTTTTGGGACCACGGCTGGAGGTAGACGAAGAGGAGGACAAAGGAGGTGTACTCCTTTTGTTGTTCCTGTTTGTAGTCTTCGTTGGTGAGGGCGTCTTAGCAGCGGTGGCACCATCATGGTCCACGACCGCTACTACTGTTGCTGGAGGATTGCCCTCCAGTTCGTTGTCATCTGCTCAAGCATGCACAAAGTCTCGAGAAGAGATGGAGGAGATGTTGCTGTTGGTTGCTGTGCTGCACCGGGTGCCACTGCTGCTGTGCCGGTGGTTGTTGCTGTAGTTGTTGTGTCTGTTGTAGGGGGGGGGAGGAGGAAAGCCAAACTCCTCAACACTGATTTCATCGCAGGCATCCATTTTTTCTTCAATTTGCCTGAAGAGTCGCTTTGCCATGCGGACATCTTCAGGACAATGGGGGTCACCAGTGCGGAATTTCATACCATGGAGTTTGTTAAACTTCCGTTTGATGGAGGCAGTGCCCCTGAGACTCTCCCTTCATGCATTGTTGTGCTTGCCCAAGACAAGCTCCCATGCCTGAGGGCCAACTGGGAGGACCTCTTCAATGCACTATGCACTCGAGGAGATGGTCTGTCTCTTGTTGACAGTATCCAACTCCTCTCGTTTTGTTGTTGTTTTTCTTGTTGGTTGTTTGGTTGTTGTTGCTTGACAAGGCCATGGTGTCGATGTTTCTCTGTGGTTGGTTGTTCCTTTTTCCCCGTCAAAGTCAACTTCGCGCCAAATTTGGTTTGAGACCAAATTTGGTAGGGGGTCCGACCCCCCACCAAATCCTGGACCAAATGACCAAATTTTCTGGTTATGGGTACAATTTTGATGTTTTGATAATTGTGATTATGGGGAATTGGTATTTCTAAATGCTCCCAGTGAAGACAGTTGAGTCTGGTGAAGACTCAGACACATGGTGAAGGTGCACCTGGCATGGCAAAGGTGCTCTATCAAGAAAGGGAAGATTCATGTGTGATGAGTCTATCTTGTGTTTGATCTCTGCTGAGCAGAGTTGAGTTTCCTGAAGGAAGGTTCAAAGAACTTCATTCAGGAATAGACTTCAAGGAGAAGGAGAGATTTGCTCTCTGGTGTCAAGACCCATTGTCAAGAAAGATCACTTTCAGGTTTTCATGTTCAGTTTGTAAGGCTCACAATCTGGAGAGTCCAACAGTTGTTAGACTTAAAGTACTAAGAGTATTTGCTATCCAGAGTTTACTACTACTTGAGTAAGCACATTGAGGGGTTTTCTGACATTCTTAAGAACCTTTCAAGCTTGAAACCTTCAGTGTTCTTACCCCAGATTGTCCACTTGTAATTGGAAGGTGCAAGTGTAAGTGAGAGACAAGTAATAAGACTGAACCAACAAGAAAGATGAGTGACTACACCAAAAACTACACTAAATATACTCCGATGCCAAGAGCTCAATGAGATTGACTGTGACTGTTAATCTGACAAATGAGGACTAAATCCAATCAAAGACAATTGAAAATAATGAGCTAATTTAGAATGTAACTTTGAATATTCCAAGATTAGAATCTTGACATCCAAGACTAGACAAGACTACTAAGCACAATAGACTCCTAGAGAACCCAGAGAACATCTTGTGCATCCCAGTCTATAGTTCATAGAACACATGCAAACATCTCCTCAAGACTAGATGAAGATGACGATCATGACGGGGATGTAGAACAACAATGATGGCTAACAAAAAATAATAATGTACTACAAAAAATAACAATGAATAGAAACATGTACTACCTAATTTTTTGTTCTTCTTACTACTCATTCTTCATCTTCTCCAATGCTCAACTTTTCCAACAAATTGTGGGCGCGCCGCCTAGCATCCCACGCCGAGCAAGCCGATGGTTTTGCTCCTGAGCAATATGGTAGCCGCAAACGCCATCACGCAATCGACCAAGTACTGAACAAACGCTTGACACTCGATATCGGTAGACAGTCCAAAACACCATTGGCGCTCTGCTCTAATGACCTCAAGAGCTGCTACAACTGTATTCAGCACTCGTGTGCATCCCTGTGTCTTCAACGCCTAGGAGCCACTCCTTCGGAGGTACACTGTTTCTTCCAAACACTACAACTGATGTCTCATCACGTTCGTACGGCTTATGGTGACTCCATTCACATGCTTCAAAGTGATCCTCACTGGCAACAGACATGCGGTAGTATATTTAAAGGCAACGGTGCAGGCCCCCTGGTATGGGCAGCCGTCAGCTCCCCCATTCTCAACGCCTTGCGCAACTCTGGAGCAGGGGCACACTTACAAGGTCCGATTTCCAGGAAGCCTATGCACCTAGTGGGATATGCCTTCGTCGACGACACTGATCTTATCCAATCACAGGCTTCACAGTCTCCAGCAGGATCGCTGATAGCTGACTTCCAGCATACTCTCACCCTGTGGGAACAACTGATACATATCACTGGAGGTGGGCTAAACGTGGACAAATGCAACTGGGCCCTCATGGACTTTCACTGGAATCAGGACGGTTCTTGGGACTACTCCTCAATCCAGGATAAACCAGGAGACATTCAACTTCTTGACTACAAATGCGAGCTCACCACTATTCCCCGACAGGAGGCAACGGAGGCTTACACCACCTTAGGAGTGCCCATGAGCTTGAATAGCGACAAAACCGCTGCCTTTCACTGCTTGCTATCCAAAACCCAGTCCTGGAGCGGCTACATCCATCGGAGCAGACTCACTCATGTGGAAGCCCTGGATACGATCAAAAAAGGCATTTTCAAGACAATCGAATGCGGCCTTCCTTGCCTTACCCTTTCCTTGGAACAACTACACAAAATCACGTCGACCATTCTGAAGGCGGGCTTACCAAAGGCGGGCTTCGTACCCACATTCAATAGAGCAATCCTCCATGAACCGCAGTCACTTCTCGGATGCAACATTCCACGCGCAGGGACCTTGGCCACAACATATCACGCCACCATGCTCTACCGCTTTATGCAACACTGCAGCTCGACCTCCCACGGGCTCCTCCAGATCTCAGCAGAATTCTTGACCCTAGAACTTGGAATGCAGTTGGACTTCTGGACAGTTCCTATCGAAGCGCTCACCACACTATCCACAGATTGCTGGTTGACTCGGATCATTCAGGATCTTCGCCGACATCACATCCAGATCACTGGACCACCTTTGCTCTTCCAAGATCTACAATCGCGAAAAGGTGACGAATATATCATGCAGACCTTCTGGAACAAAGGCATCCGAGGTAACAAGCTACTGGCCCTCAATCGCTGTCGATTGCGGTTAGGCGCGGTCACGATTGGGGACCTCACAGACTACACCAAGGCAAACCTGGACGAACCCAATGGTCCATCTGGCAGCAGGAGATACGCAGATGTTTCCTCCAACCCGGAGACTCGGGACCTCGGCTACGTCAGAGGTTGGGAGGATTTCTTCCAGAACAAATTCCAACTGATTGGCTGGCATGGCTCGCTACCAGCTCTAACACAATGTACATCCGAAAGACGGGCCAATGGTTTAGGGCACGATACCAAAGCAGCTTGGCACACCGTTAGAATTACCCAGATCTCGGATCACAGCCTTCTCTCCCACAACACGTCCCCCTTACTCCATTGTGGGCTACGGGAGAGCCAGGCCGATGGACAGTAGCAGGAGCCATGCTCCCTCACCGCCCCACGCCTTGCCCCTCCCCTGGGCCAAGGCGGAACCTAGCTGAAGCCTTAAGCAACACTAGCCAATGGCGACGATGGGCGGCATTACCTCCCCCCGGTTCCCAACCTCACGATGCAGAGACACTGCGGCGAGCTATTTCCCTGGGCACGTGTGTAGCCATCTCCGACGGCTCTCTCAAGAACGGACGCGGTACATCAGCATTCAGCTTCCTACCAAACGATACAGCAGCTATACAAGAAGAATTATGGACCGGCGTGAATGAAGTGGCAATGGATGGGGCAACGCCTTCCTCCTATCGTAGTGAACTCGCAGGACTGGTGGGAATACTCCAGGTGGTAGTGACCCTCCATGAAATTGCCCCGCTCCCAACTGAAGGAGGCCTCACCGTCATGTGTGATAACCTCAGCGCCGGGGAATATCTAGTTAACATTCAACAACCTGACGCTACACCTAAAGGATCCGATTTAGATATGGGCCACATGCTCCTTGATCTTTGCGGAAGACTTCCATTTCCCATCCAGTACAAGCACGTTCGCGGTCATCAAAGCCAACATACTACTTGGGAACAACTTCAACCGATGGAACGAGTCAATGAATACATGGATCTACAAGCCAAAGCATATTGGGACCATTGCCAGAGCCAACCCTTATCTACACATCCACCGAATATCCCAGGCATCATCTACTGCTCCGCCCGACCGATATTGACTTCTGGCAATACGGATATTGTACACCACCTGAGTCGCCAACAACTTCGCCAGCACTGGATTGAAAAAGGTAAATACACCGTTGAACAGCTCAACCAATGGGATGAAATAGCCATGGCAAATGCGGCACAGAACAGTTCTGCCCACCAGGTCAAAGGCATGGTGAAACTTCCCTTGCGCCAAGCAGCGACAGGCCGGAACATGCAGCGCCGGGGTGAATGGCACCACTCTAGATGCCCTAGATGCCTAGCACCTGAAGAAGACTCAAACCACGTCGTTCAATGTCCTCACCACACTGCCCAGCATCTACGAGACAACGAGTTACTCAAATTTGAGAGTAGGCTGACTAAACGTCAAACCCATCCCAAGCTGCACACAATAATCATGCATCTCCTGCGACAGGCTTCCTCCCCTAACAATGTCAACCTGCCACCGTGGATGCCCCAGGACGACCAACAACAACAGTGGTACTCCGAATCCATAGCGGCATGGCCCAACCTCATCGAGATGTGCTGGGGTAGGATCCCCACGCTATGGCGCCGCATCCAGGGACAATACGAAGACAGCGATGGCATCAGATGGGCAAGGACTACAGTCAAGGACATATGGAACTTTACTTGGGCACTATGGCACGATAGAAACCTCCAACTTCATGACACAGAACCTGTCCTCTCGGAAGAAGACCAACAACAAATGCACACTATGGTGGTCGAACTTTGGCACCAAGGTCAACACCTTCATCGGCCCCTTGACAGCTACTTGTTTCGTTCGGCTCCATCGGAACTCCTCCACCTACCGCCAACACGCCTGAGACACTGGATTCAGGATGCGAATTCGGCCATCAGCCTTGCCATCCAGGTGACAGCAACCAACATATCCCAATAAACCTCCTGCCGCAGATTCACTACATCCAGGCACGCGAAAGCTCGTCCTTTCCCAGCACCAAACCACCACCGTCACTGTCATCCAATACCAGGTTCATCCTATCCCCTCTACACCCACAGAGGGCCCCACAACCCTATCTTCGCTACTACAAACACAACCAAGACACTCACCGGCACAGCACCACAGTAACAAATCACAATGCACCGACCGATGACCAACCAACACCTTTTATTTGATACCAACGTGGGCTGTCACACTACGTTCGATCTAACCCCAACAACACAAATATGAGCGGGAGACATACCTTAGAAGAGAGTTTACCTGAAGCGTCAGACAGCCAGGACACATTCAGATCGTCTGGGACGGCCAGACAATGTTGCCTGTAGTACACACGACACCACTTGACACCGATGCCATCTCTGGAACCAGACGGCAATAGGAGTCACATCGGATCAAACCCCACCTCCCCCGATTGGGCTCGGAGCTGGGGACCTTGGACGACGTAAAAGTCGGAAAGACAATTCGATAGCGGCCACCCACTCATACGGCCATAATGACGAATTAATCACTGAGTTAGTTAGTTAGTAAGAGTTCAGCAACTCTACAAAAGTTAAAGTAGTATCGCCAGGTGGTCAAACAAAGCATACAAAGGTACCAAACTAACCCAGATACATAAAGTAAGTAGCAAGCAAGAGGAGGATATTCTAACAGGTGGACACCGTCCACTTGCAACGGAAGGCAGGGGGGGTGCCAGTCCTATTTTTGGATCGCTTGAGGGCAAACCACACCGAAGCAATGCAAGAAAAGTTCCGGTCCATTGGGGTGCATGTAGAGCCAATTCCGGCCAGATGTACTGGTCTTGTGCAGGCAGTTGACGTTGGCATAGGGAAACCGTTCAAGGACCACCTCAAGGATAGGTGGTTTCGTTGGATGGTGGACATGTCGGATGTCGGATGAGGCGGACCATGATTCCATCCTTGCGAGGAATCCCAGTCGAAAACTGCTGCTCAGTGGGTTGTGGATGCTTGGGGTGAGTTGTCACCAAGACTTGTCCTCCGTAAGTCTCGTTTGTCATATTAGTCTGAGGATGGTGAACAAGAAAACGAGGATGGAGACAAGTAAGATGAAGAAGAGGAAGAGCCACAAATTGGAATCGATCAGATTGCATCATGAAGAAAGATTCGGACTCGGATGATCTATTGTGCATAGAACAGTGTTCCCCACATCCCCACAGGTCTATTTTTCCTTGAAGTTCTCCTGGAACACTCCTTTCTGTCATAGCCTTTCCATTACTGCACTTTGGGTTGCAGCTCTTTGAGTCGCTTTGCTTAAAGAACTATCTTCTCTTATTTAGTGTCATTGACTCCTTGGACTCCGCCATTAGACTCACTTGACTCCAACTCTTATGTATTGACATGTATCCTCATCTATCGTCACATCTCTTTGTATGACCTTTCCCATACCATTCATAGTATTTTCCATGAATTCTTCCTCGTCTCTTATCATACCTTGGATGTCTCATTCCATCATATAAATCACATATATCCATTGAAGTACCCTCTGCAATGCATTCCTTGCATATATAAGATAGCACTTAGGTTCTGCTTCATTCACTTTCCAGTCCCATATATCCATCATCCCTCATAGTATATATCCTTGGGTTACCTCACTTGTAGTGTGTACCCTTGATATACATCAACCATCATACATATGAAGTTTAACATGGAGGCACTAAATCCAACACCCTTCCTTGCCAAGATGTTGAACTTCATTCCTCTCACACCACTTCGCACTCCTTTATTTGGTTTGGATCAATCATATGCATCAGTCCATCTGACCCCAGTTAGAAGTTTTGTTCCAGTGAGCAGCTTCTTTGAGTCGCTTGCTTCTACCTTCATCTCTTCCACTGTAAGTTATCAACCATCAGCGCCCTACCTATGGTAGGTGGTTGTGAATGTACCTGCATTAGTAGCTACTCTATACCAAAAATATACATATACTCATTATACTCATTATATGTAGAATCCAAGTGGTCTTCCGTAGCTCAGTCGGTTAGAGCTGCACTGATCAGATGTGTGGTCCTGGGTTCGAGTCCCAGCGGTAGCACCATTTTGGATTACCCTTTGTCAAGGTTCAAGTTGGTATTTGTCAAATGTCTTGTACCCTCACCTATTCTGAATTCAGTCTCCACACAGTTTGGCTTCAATCAGAATATCAATTTCCAGCATCATTCCACACAGATTCATGATACCAGCCACACAGTCACTTCAAATAAGGATGTCACTTCCACACAGTATGACATCACTCCTCACAATCCAGTTCATTTTTGGTTGCCCTTCCACACAGTTCTTGGGCTCCCGCCACACAGTTCTCTTCTTCTAATATAGAGCATCAATTCCACACAGCTCATGATACCCATCCACACAGTACATTCTTTTATTCACCCTTCACACAGATCCGGGGCAAATCCACACAGTCAAATATCAGCAGCATCTCCACACAGTCACACCACTGCATACATAAGTTTTCCCTTCCTGAATGTCATGTCCACACAGTAATGACACTCCTCTCATCCTTTTCCTTCTATTGTGTTGTCAGATCCACTCAGTATTTCTGACACTCAACATTTTCTCTTGCTTTATAGAGCAATTTCCTCTCTGGCAAAAGATGCACAATCCCCAAGAATGGTGGGGCAATCTTCCTTGCTATGCCCCCAGCCTCCACACTTGAATCATTTTCTTCCTTTGCCACTATCTTCATAAGTACAGTTGTTAGCCTTGTGACCCCTCTTCCCACATCTGAAGCATAGTCCACTGAAGGACTTGCCATCCTTCTCTGCCTCTTCCTTTTCCTTTGAGACTTTGGCCACAAAGGCCTGGTCATGCTTCTTGCCTTCATTGATGTTTTCTGCACTGTCATATCCCAGTCTCTCATATTTGACTGCAAGTGCATCTCTGACTTCCTCCAGGGTCACATTTGGATCATTCTCCAGTCTTTCCATTTGATTTGTATAATCAGCTGTCAAATGATTCATCACATGGATAATGAATCTTCTTTCTGTCATGGCACCATCTGGGTCTATCTCATCAATCTGTCTTCCAGATATGTAATAAATACTTCTGGGTCAGCCTTCTCACCCAAATGTGCCTTGTGGAATTGAGATGTCAGTTTTGACAGTGATGGTGTAGTATGGGGTTGGAACTTCTTAGTCAACTTTTCCCATGCAAGCGTGATGTTACCATCTGGATACTCCTTACTCTTGGTTGACCTAACCAAGTTGAAAGCTGTTTTAGCCTTCACAGCATTATTTGATCCACATGCTGTAATCAGGTCATAGTATCCCTGGATGTTAAGTTTCCTCAACTTCTTCTGTTGTTCTTTCATCTTCTTGTCTGACAACTCTGTTTCAGAAATTTCATCTTTTCAACTTCAACTTGTACCTCACCCCTTCCTTCTACTGCACCACCAGTCTCCTTGGTATTATCTTCAGTACCTTCCTTTGACTTTTCCGCCTCTGACCTTTGTGCCTCTGTTCCACTATGCGATTAAGACTCCTGTTCTTTGGTCGTCTTTGGTATTTCTTGCTTAACAATACCCTTTACTCCATCCTCTGGCTCTTCATCCTCACCACTGTATGACAATAGCTCTTCTTTGCAAACAAGTAGCCTCCAATAGCCTCTGGAACTAGCCCTGGCCTTGAACAATTCATTCCATTGTTGCCAGTCAACAACTTTTCCAGAAAATATTGGCACATATTTCATGGACTGGGTGCCACTCTGCACCCACCCATCCTCATCGTCATTGTCACTCATCCTTAATCCTTACTTCTCTTCCTCCAAGAAAATCCAGCCCTTACTTCCCCAGTTACAATCTCAGCAGTAGTGGTTCACCTTCACAAGGGGTTTCCCAAATGTTCTTATAAGAATGTTAGAATATCCTCCTCTTGCTTACTACTTACCTTATGTATCTGGGTTAGTTTGGTACCTTTGTATGCTTTGTTTGACAACCTGGCGTTACTACTTTAACTTTTGTGCATCATGTCCCAGATACGCTTCACTGCGAAAATCAGCACAACCACAAAAAAAAACATGGATAACGCTGCCCAACAAAGCAGCGAAAAAAGAAAGAAGCGTAGACCATGCTTTCGATCCAAAGCAAAAAACAAACAACGCAGCAAAGCCATGATTCAAAATGGGC